>JAJPUD010006581.1:0-31983 GCA_023553655.1 Myrmecobius fasciatus | reverse complement strand
AAAGAAAGAAAAGAAGAAAGGAAGGAAGAAAGTAAAAGAAAGAAAAGAAGAAAGGAAGGAAGAAAGTAAAAGAAAGAAAAAGAAAGGAAGGAAGGAAGGAAAGAAGAAAGGAAGAAAGGAGGGAAAGAAGAAAGAACAATGGTAGAAGAAAAATTGAGAGAAAAAAAACAAGTGATGCAAGAGAATCATGGAAGGAAAACTTGAGGTTAGTAAAAGAGGCACAAAAAATAATGAAAAAATAAAACCTTAAAAAAAAAAACCAACAAACAACAACAAAACAAAATCAGCCTTATGGTAAAAGAAGCACAAAAATTTGCAAAAGAAAATAACTCTAGATTATCTCTAAACTTTAACCTAAGGTGGCTAGGTGTTGCAATAGATAGAATTCCAGGCCTAAAGAAAGAAGATTCATGTTCCTGAGATTAAATCTGACCTCAGATAATTACTAGTTATGTGACCCTGGGCAAATCACTTAACTGTGTCTGCCACAGTTTCCTCATCTGAAAAATGGGCTGAAAGAGGAAATGACAAACCATGCCCATGTCTTTGCTAAGAAAACTCCAAATGGGGTCACAAAGAGTTAGAAATGACTGAAGAAGAAAAACAAACTCTCTAAATGCCAAGTTCTTGCCTAATAACTGTAATAATTGAATTATATTAATCTTGGTGTTCTTATTACTAGTAAAATGAAAATCAGTGCCAAATGATTGACTCTGGGTCTCATTGTCTGAAGGGCAGACCATTTTACTACCCACAAAGACTTTCCAGTATCCTGAGAAATTGAGAAATCTCTCTTTGCTGATACAGATAAAGTCCTTATTGATTGTGTTACCTTATTTCCGGAAGCCAGTGACTGTAACTTCGGTTCCTTAATATTGAATTAGGTTTTTGGAACCTAATCTAGTTATTTATGTCAAAGATATAATAAGAACAAATGTAAAAATATTTACTCCAACACTTCAGAGACATATTTCTCCCCACTGCAATCTCAGTCTCTGGAAAAAGGAATAAGGGGTAAAATGTTGCATTAGGCTCACAATTTAATTCAATTCTTTCATAGCATTATTTTTCAAGTTCTATTATCATCCAACCTTGCTCTTTACTTTGGATTGGCTATAAGGACCAGCCTAGATACTTGAATCCTAGGGAGGAAATGAAGAACCTACCTTTGTATCAAAAAGACACAGATTTACATTCCACCTCTGACATACATTGTGTGACCCCTCGGTATATCACTTAACTTCTCAGTGATTCTTCCAGGCACTCCTCAAAAGTAAATCTCAAAACTGGATTAGGAGAGGGGATTACCCCATATCAATAAACTCATAGCCTAGATGCATTCTGGGTTCCCCACTTAATGGAGAAAAAAAGAATTATGGCAATAATAACTGCAGAAAAGGGTTTGTCTGGAATTGGGAACTTAGACTGCATCATCAAAAGCCCAAGGGTTGATTTCAATAAATTATTACATTGTATATTTCAATAATTAAAAAGATGCTATCTGTATTCAGAAAAAGAACTGATAAATAGAGGTTATGCATAGAATAATTTTACATTTATTTACCTTTCTGTGTCTACTGGTAGTCATCACTGGAGTGAGGGAAGAGGAGAGGAAGAAAGAAAAGGAAAAAAGCACTTTACATGATAATTTAATTGTATATTTCAAAGGAATAGCAAGTTATACAAACTAGATTTGTAATTTCACATGCAATCAATTTTTATTATACTATTTTATAGACATGCTTGTTTTATTCTACAAATTAAAAATTAAATTATAAAAAGAGTAATTATGTATAAGATAATGACTGTATACATGGTCCTGTCTATGGTGCACTAAACATGTAGAAATAGGTTTCAGTTTCAGTGAGAGAGATTCAGGTTAGGCGTAAGAAGAACATTTTAACTGAAGGAGATTTTGTTTTTTAAAAGAATTGTCCATTTTTAGGAGAAATAGGCAAAGCTCTCACACATAAAAAAACCAATAACACATCAGTATTCTGTGGGAGATTTATTTTAAAAGGCAATTTCTAGCAGATACCCTTGGATCAATCCATGTTTAGCACAATCACCTACACTTTCTACAACAAATCAACATGGTTTTTCACCAGTCTTCAGAACAGTGACCCCAGGGCACTTTGTGATCTTCAGTCAACCAAGAAATATCCAATTAGATTCAGTACAAAGTTCTTGTTCAAGCAAAAAAGTATATAGATACATTTTAGAAAGATATTTCAGCAGTAAGATTTGAGATTAAAAAGAAGAAGAAGAAGAAGGGATTTACTCAGTCCTGGATAAATCAGAAAATTTCAATGAGCCTTCACCCCATCTCTGAGGATTCTAGTTAATCAGTCTATTACACAAAGGGCTTTCACAATCCCTGCTTAGAAAAGCCAGCTATGTAAACTCTGCATTGAAGGGCAGGGGAGGGGGCTGTTGGCATTGAATTAAATTATGCTTTGAGCTCCTTGTCAGATAGGAATTTTCTGATTCATCCCTAAAGATCACTGACTTTGCAGCCTCAAAAACATCTCAACAAACACTCTTGGAATGAAGATAAAGAATTCAACCTTTTCTAAATTTTCATGATGGGATTATGGGTGGTATGTAACATTAATTTTAATGCCTAGAAAAGAGTCACAAGACATGTTAGATTTTCATGGAGCCCTGGATGGCTGAGCAAAAACCAGTAATAGGAGCTTCTTTTGCTTCCCACAATGTCTTCTATTTTCCTAAGTGTGTGACAATGTGTTTGTTCCAACCGCTCATCTGGACACTGATAGAAAGATCTGAATCCTCAATCTGAAAGGGTAACATCAGCAAGAGAAAATCATTTCAGTTCCACTTAGCTGCTTAATAGAGATAGCCCATCCATCATGAAAAATTAGATGCTCAGCAGTGCCATTCTGTTGAATGTTCAATTAACTCCATCCCATAGGACATTAAACATCATTTTTTAAATACAGAACACTATTAAAAACTGGCAAGGTAGAGCTTTTGTTTCCCATCAAAAAAAAAAAAAGCAAATAAATGTACAGAACACTCCCCATGTTTTATTTTGGGGAAAGTTTAATCCTTCTTGTTGAATTCCTACAATCCTTGTTCCATCTATTAAAGGGACAAATTGGCTGTGAAATTTGGGACCTGTGGTTCTCTGCGGAAAAAAGTGAGGGACTCTTACAGATTCTGCTTCTTTTTATGATGTGTCCTAAGAGAGATCTATTAAGTCCTGTCTTATCTTTGACTCCTGTCTTTTCCCTCTCTTACCAATGCTACTTTTGCAATAACTCTCATTCATTCTCTCCATCTCACTGAGTCCCTGAGTCAGACTTTCAGGGAGTTTCAGCCACTCCCTCATTTATTCAATAATTATTGAGTGCTTCTCTATATATTCATGTCTTCTCTTTATAATGTAAACTTCATGATAGTTACTTAATGGCTTTTTTTTTTTTTTGCATTCTCAAAGCTTAACTGAAGGAGGAAAACCACTTTAATTGATGATGATAATTCTTAGTTTGGCTAAAAAAGAGCTAAATAGAATCTTGTAGGTTGATTAATTCTTTTCTATCAAAGGAAGTTCAAACTCCTTGGCAAGAAATTTTAAGAATTTCACAGTCTGAACCATTCTACCCTTCCAGACTTATATTATATTTCTCCTCTCATATACTCTAGAGTGTTACCAATTTGATGTACTTTGCTCCCATTCCTGAAAATACAAATGTACTCTCTCATCTCCACAGCAATCCCTATGCCTGGAATTTTCCTCTTTCCTCCTCTTCACTCATTCTTTCAATTCCTGCCCATTCTTTAGTGCACAGCTCATATCACAAGGGAGTTGAATATAATGGCTTTATATAAAAATATAATTCTATGTTTTCATGTTTACCTTAGTCCATAACGACATTTTCCTTCCCCATTTTTACATGGTACTTTGTTTGCATTTTCTATGCAATTATTTTTTTTTTATTTACAATTATCTTTCTGTCTCCTCATCATCTATATCCAAAAGCACACTCATTTTTGTGACAGGACCTTAGTCACAATGGGGCATTGGGGAATATTGCCCCATTTGAGTTTGCTCAGGCCTAAGTTGGAAGTCACTTTGACCCTTGAAGTTAAATTTACTCCGTGACAATTTCTGGGGTCTTATTAGTACAAACTGTTAACACATAACTGCTATATAACTGCTGAGAAATCAGTACAAGCCAGCTGATACCTGTCAGTTCCTGTTTCTTAGGTCTAAGCTGTCATATACATCCTCTCTGTTTCTACCTCAAAGAAGGTATGGATTTTCATACAGGCATATTTATAGGCCATTGGAATAGTCTGCCTGGTCAACAGAGCATAAGTAAAGGGAAGTCACAGAGAACTAATCTTATAGTCCTTCCTTTGAGCTCAAGCATTACATTCCAGGAGCTACTCTGAAAATAGCTATATTCATCTCCAATTGATTTATTAGACCATCTAGGTATATCACTTCAGAAAGCAGGAAGTAAGACTCTCCAGCTTCTCCAATTTTTAATCCTATCTGATGCCAGTTCCAATATGGACCCTATTTTCTAGGCTACATTGTCTGTAAAATGTCCCTCTCCCAAAATTCATTCACTTTCATCCTTTTACCTGTGTCTCCTCCCACCAACTAAGCTCAAATTCTATCTCTGACACTTGCTAGCTGTTTGATCAAGTTACCTAGCTTCCCCAAACTTAGTTTCCTCATTTGTAAAATGAAGAAGTTGGATTGATTCAATGATTCCTGAGGTCTTTTCAGGCTCTTAATCTATAACAATGTTTGAACACGTTGATCTAAAATGTAAGTTCTCTGAAGTCAGAAGAACATGACTAAGACCAATGTGTAAAAGTTTTAGATAGTCAGATTTTGGTTCACTATAAGAAAGAATTTCCACTAAAATTAATTAAATTAGACACTCTTTTTATTTAGAGAATTCCTAATTATTTTTTAAAAAGTGGGGAGGGCAGCTAGTTGGCACAGTGGATAGAAGACCAGACCTGAAGTCAGGAGGACCTAAGTTCAAATTTGATCTCAGACACTTAACATTCCCTAGCTGTGTGACCCTGGGCAAGTCACTTAACCCCAATTGCCTCAGGGGGAAAAAACCAAACTTTTATAGAGGGAATTCATACTATAGGTAAAAGTGGAATGAAGGAATCAATAAAGTCTTTTTCAACCTAAGCCTCAAAATTTCACCATATTTTTTTTAACTATGCTTTTTGGACAATATTTTTTCTATGCAAAAAAAATCTCTATCTAGGTAAAATAGCTAATACACTAAATAAAAGAATCACAGTCTAAACAACCTCAACTACCTAATGATCTAAAAAACAAGAAATAAACATGTACTTTCTTTCATTATTTAATTTTTTTAACCTAAGAAGAGGATGGGGAGGAATGGCATTATTTATTATGAAAGAGACTTGGCAAATACTTGTGACAAATCAAGTAAAAACATCAAAAGCAATCAACAATGTGATATGACAGGAAAAAAATCTAATACAAGTATAGTGTTCAGAATGAAAGAGGCAAAATTTCCATTGTATTCTGGCCTCATCAGATGCAATTGAGAATATTTTATTCAATTCTGGGTGCCACATGTTAAGAAGTATTACTATCATTATTTAAATAATAAATTTCTTGTGTATAGCATATATTATGCTTTACTTTTGTAACTTTAATATCTTACACAGGTTCTTACATAAAGCAGACACTTGATTAAGGTTTGCTCTATTACTTAAAGATTATATCCAAAGGAATATGAGGGGACTTGAAATCACATTATCTAATAAGCATTTCTATAGACCTGCAAAAGTGCTATACAAATATTATCTTTTTTTTTAATTGTCACAACAACGCTAGGAAACATGTGCTTTTATTGTCTTCATTTTAAAGAAGAGGAAACTGAGGCAGAGTTGTGAGATAACATTTATAAAAATACTATGGGCACAGTGTCTGGCACATTAATAAATATATATATATATATTCTTCCCTCCCTCCTACTCTTTTCCTCTCTTTCTTCTTCCTTTCCTCCCTTCTTCCCTTCCTTCCTCTTTTATTTCCTTTCCCTCCCTTCTTTCCTTTCTTCCTTCCTTTTCTTCCTTTCTTCCTTCTTTTCCTTCCATCCTTGTCTTCCTTGTCTTCCTTTCTTCCTTCCCTCCTTCCTTCCTCCTTTCCTTTCTTCCTTCCTTTTTTCTTTCTTTCCTTCCTTTTCTTCTTCTTTCCTCCTTTCCTTCTTCCTTTTGTTCTTTCCTCCCTTCCTTCTTTTCTCCCTCTTTCCTTTCCTTCCTTCCTTCCATAGTGTTGAGGAAACCAAGTTATTCCAATTATTATCTATACTATTCCCATTTGTTTTCTCACTATGTATTTTCTTCTGGTTGTCACAAAAAAAAACACCCATATTTTTAAGTATTTTAATGTAAACAGGACCCTCTTTTCTGCTTTTTACCTTTGTCTAGCAATGGAACCTCTGGAGTAAAGGATATGAGTAGACTATTGATTTTTCTAGCATAACAAGCCTTGATATTACATCTGAGAATGGTCTAGATGAGAGAACTGTGATAGCATTATTAAGTAACCTATTCCTTCTCCATTTTTGTTTCTTTTGATAAAGACTCCCTAATCATTCCTGAAGTCTCTGGTGCCATTCTCACAAAGTCAGACTAGTGGCTCATGTGCATCATCCATGTGTTATCAGCATGACACTTTATGAAAGACTGTCTTCTGTGCACTGCAGGGTCTTTTAGAACATTACACACACAAACAGAAAAGGGACTTTGCCATATAACAGAGCTATGCTGAAAACTTATATACATTTTAAAAAAATACAATATGAAAATATTTCAATTTGAGAATCTTTCAAGAGAACTACATTCAAATTTATCATTATTCACTATAGATTAGAAAATGTGAGTTACTAGCATGAAAGTTTTCTTTCCCAGATGTATTGTTTATTTACTTATGTTTGAATTTCTAAAAATACGCTGTCTTTTGGCTCATAGACAAAAAAAAAGAAGAATTGAGCAAAATTGAGCAGCTGTGAACCTAGCATAGAAATGTAATAACAAAAAACGTAATTAAAAAAAACATTAAACACTTTCTATTTACCTCCCCTTTGTCTCAGCAAGGCACTGTTATCTTATTTGCTAATAAAACCTATGGGACAGTTAGGTGGCAAAGTAAATATTGTGCCAGGTCCAGAGTCAGGAAGACTCATCCTTCTGAGTTCAAATCTAGTGTTAGACACTTATTACTTCTGTAGCCTTAGGAAAGTCACTTAACCCTGCTTGCCTCAGTTCCCTGATGTATAACATAAGCTAGAAAAGGAAGTGGCAAACCATTTCATTTACTTTGCCAAGAAAACTCCAAATGGGGTCACAAAGAGTGGGACTTGACTGAAAATAACACAACAAATATAATCCAAAGACCCTCCACCTTTCCACCAGTTTAATTCTCCTCATCTGTAAAATGGGGATAATAATAGCACCTATCTGCTAGAATTGCTATAGGGATCAAATGAAATATTAGATATAAAATTCTTCACAAACCTTAAAGTTTATATATTAGTTATTTTGGAAGACACTTCTTTCTTTTTTCTGAGGCGATTAAAGTTAAGTTACTTGCCCAGGGTCACACAGCTAGGGAATATTAAGTGTCTGAGACCAGATTTGAACTCAGGTCCTCCTGACTTCAGGGATCCTGCATTATCTACTGCACCACTTAGCTCCCCCAGAAAAGACATTTCAAAAAATGCCTATACAATAATAATGACAATTAAAATATTAGTTGGCCTTTATAGAACAGATTGAGATTTGAAAAACCCTTTATAAATACAACCACATTTTATGTTCACAACATGAGGAGCTAGATGCTATTATTATGCTGTTTTGTTATTGTTATTTTTTTTTACAAAGGAGGAAACTGAGACAGATAGAAGTTAAGAGACTTGCTTATAGTCATACAGTTATCATTAATAAAAATATAAATAACAATAGTTAGCATTTACATAACACTTTAAGTTTTACAAAGTATTTAATAAACATTCTCTCATCTTACTTTCATAATAACCTGGGAAGTAGATTTTATTATTATCCCCATTTTACATATGAGGAAACTGAAGCAAACAGATTAAATGATATATCCAGGATCACACAGTTATTATCAGACTTGATTCAAATTCATACCTTTCTGACTCTGGATCCATCACTTTATGTATTGTATCACCTACTTATCTCCTATTTCACTAAAAGATTGTGCACTATTGTTAGGTGTGCAGAAAGTATAAAATATTCCAGAAAAGCTCTTTTCAGGAAATTTAGGTTGAAGCAGGACCCTTATTTGAAGTTAGAAGTTAACTTTTGACAAATTGTGTTACAGAGTTCATGGTGAAGGAGTTCAGGAATATCCCTCACTTGCCTGTAGCAAGTGAGTAAGAAACATTAACATGCTGCAAGCCCAGAAGAAGAATGAGCTTTGAGTATTGAGTCCAGGATTACTATATAGTATATTCATCTAGGCCTTTCAATAAAGCCAATATTCTCTTCATAGCTTGTCCCACTTTCCAAAGACAGCATTTTCCAGTGAAATGAATCTAGGGAAGACATGAGAACATGAAGTACTTTGGAATAGTGTAGTCTACAGCAAAATATAAGTGGCTTTTACAAGAAAATGGCAGTATAATCAAAATAATCCTCCAAATCTCCTGTTATATTAAATTACCTTTTCCAATTTTTCCATTCTTTTATGTTTCAGGTACCAACATCTTATGTCATAGAATAAAGTGGTTCCTTTTAGATGTCCTTTCAGATAGAAAGGAAAATGATTTTGAGACAACTTTAGCCGGGAAAAGCAAATACAACTGATTTGTTTATGATTCTGTTTTTTTCAATCTAACATGTTCACTTTTTTTTAAGCTTTGTTCCAGAAACTAAAAGTGCTATTCTCTTTACCAGAAGGAATCTTTCCCAGAGATTTCAAAAAAGAACACGCTTCTTTGATGAACTACATTAAATGATTCAACCTGTTACATATAGGAAATCAGGCTCTGAGTTTTTCTTTCTGTAAAATTGACTTTTTCCTAATTCATTTCAATTCAATTCAGTATTTAAAGTTTACTACACAGAGTACTATGTCTGGCATTGGGGAAAAATATACATTTATATTAGACATAGTCCCTAAATAGTGAAAGTAGTTTATCAATCTTTCCCCCTGTACCCCTTGATTTGGAGCAGCTAGGTGGTATAGTGAAGAGAGTGCTAGACATAGAGTCAGCAAGACTCATCTTTGTGAGTTCAAATCTACTTACTGGCTAGGCGTTCCTGGGCAAGTCACTTAACACTGTTTATCTTAGTTTCTCATGTGTAAAATAAGTTGGAGAAGGAAGTGGCAAGCCAGTCCAATATATTTGCCAGGAAAACTCCAAATGGAGTCACAAAAGAGTCAGACGTGGCTGAAAAATGGTTGAATCTCTTAGCTTTCAGTGAAACCCCTATTCGATAAGAGAGGTAATACAGTCTAGTTTTTCATTGAAAGAACATGAGATAAAATAAATAGATTAATTTCAATAAGAAAATAAAATTGTGAATTATATCCTCTGTGCTTGAGAAGCTTCTCATATACCCTAGGGTATTCATTTCTCAGTCTAGAAACTTCTAATTTTGAGGATAAAAGAAGAAAAAAAAGATGGAAAAGGGAAACATCACCATGTTTTTGTCCTCGATTATCTGGGAATATCACTGGGCATTCACACAGATGTTTGCCTTGGATTATCCCAACAAGAATCTACTGCAAAATGACATAAATTGTGTTACAAATAAATGATTAATGCGCCACATTTAAAAAGACTAGTTTGGGGCAGCTAGATGGCCTAGTGGATAGAGCACCAGCCCTGAAGTAAGGACGACCTGAGTTCAAATCTGGTCTGAGACACTTAACACTTCCTAAATCACTTAACCCCCAACTGCCTCAGTTAAAATAAAAAAGAAAGAAAGAAAGAAAGAAGACTAGTTGGATAGTCCTGTAGCATTTAGGAAGCTGATTCAATCAGAAGTCCTTCACCCATGGGAAGCCTGGCTTTAAGACCCAATCAATCCATCCAATACTACTTCACTTCTATGTACTACTTAATTATAGTCTAGCGCAACTGTACAGGGATACCACTTCCTAATAAATACATTGGATAGTATAAGGTTTGTCCTTTCATCACTTTTTACATGAGAAACTTAAATATAAATTCAAGAACTGAAGATAATTATGTGAATGATTAAACTTCTTAATCTGCAAAATCCTAAGCAGGATGGTCCTTTTCTCCCACTATTGTTGTGTTGCTTTGGGAAATTCTATTTGAGGGATGTGACCAGAATAATCATGACTCTTTACCTTCCTGACTGCTTCTGACTCTAAAAATATTGCCATCAAGTCCCCCATATGGGTATTCATAATCCATGTGTCACACCTTCATGTGCTATCTTCCCCTAATAGACATGAGCTCATTGAAGGATACTTACTAAGTACCATGAACTCTGTTAAGCACGGGGAATAACTAGAGAAACAATACAAAAAGAAATCCATGCCTTCAAGAACAATGCTCCTGATTTTGCCTCCTAAGACCACGGTTAACAGTTCCATGGTAAAACTGGTTATATACTTCTGGGCTAGACCATTGTCTTATAGAGAGATCTGAGATACCATCAGAGTAAGCCATCTACCACCACATTCTATATCCTATCTTTGTACTTTTATGAAGGCTGTACTCAATACCTGATCTGTCCTTCCTTATCAGTTTATCTAAGACATTCTACAAAGACCCTTTCCTGATGTCTCTTAAGGCTCTCCTCACATACAAAATCAAAAACTAAAACTAACCAAAAATTTTGCATTTATTGAGCATATCTAGCATTGACTTATCTTATTTCCATGATGTCTGCTTCCTGTAAGAATGCAAATCCCTGGAGGGTAGGTTCTTTTTCTTCATATTCCCAACACCTAGTGCCTAGCAAATAGCAGGTGCCCAAAAATGTTTACTGTTGCTTTTTAAATTATCCCTCTGGGTTCAATCCAGTTTTCTGACTCAGATTGCAACCAGGAGATCACACCAGTTTCTTAAAAGTCTCCTTTAACCACAGTACAGCCTTCCTTGAACATAAAAGGTATATCCTCATTTTGCCTGTTATGGCCACTTCCACATTGTCATTATACTTTACTTAAATCAGGTTCTCTAATAAGAACTTGTACTAATAGCTTCATTTTTCTAACTTCATATTATAATTCACTTCTCAATACATCTTCGCACTGAAACTTTTGTTATGCATTTTTCAATTTATTTTTAAATCTATTTTTGTAACTGCCACTTCAACTGTGTGGCAAGGTTCCCCCCCAACCCCCTACTTCTTTCTTTAAAAAAAAAATCCTAAAGAAAGCTGTTCTGAAATCTGGCTTTTTCAGCAAACTGAACGCCTACACAGAAATGTTGGAATGACAGAAGTTCGAGGTGGGAAAGATGCATTAGGTCACCTTGCCCATTCTTTTTAGCTTTTCCTATTATATGTATTCAGATGATATTTCAACAAAATTTTTATTAGCTTGATTTGACCCTGAGGAAATATCAAGGACCCTTCATTAGATCTATGAGCAGTGGGCTCATTAAGCATTGTTCTGAATTTTCACTTTATTTGAAAGAGATGTATATACATGTAACAGAGCACTGCACTTGAATCAGAAAACATGGCTCCATCTCTAACTTTGCCACTTATTCTCTGGGATAAAAGACTTTTTCCTCTAAACCTTCATTTTCTTACCTGTAGAATGGGAAGAATAATACTTGCTCTACCTGTCTAGAAAGCTATTAGAAGAATACTTTGTAAATGGTAAAATGTTTCACAAGTGAGCTATTATGGTTGTTCTGATAGGATCATAGATGTAGAAGTGAATTTATGTCCACACTTGACATTTTACAAATGAGAAAACTGAGGCTCAGAAATATTAGGTGACTTAGCTAAAATGACACAGATCATAAGCTAAGTGAATCACAAAATCACCGATTTAGCTTTAAAGTTTTTCTTCTCTAAATCCCTTCCCCCATTTTGCAGATAAAGAAACAGAAGACCAGAGGAACAACAGATAATTCCAAAAAGCAGACTTTTTTGTTCCTGGAGGACTGCAATTATGCCCTGTTCTGTCCCAGCTCTTCCATTCTTTGCTGCAAGCTCACCTTTATCATTTATATTTCTCTATTTCCTTCCCTCTATGTTTAGAACAAACTACTGTTCATCAAATTCAGGATTCTCTCCTCCCTTTGCACCGACTGATCCTCATGTCTGGCATACAATCCATCCTCATTTCTGCATCTTAGAACCCTAAACTTCCTTCAAGCTTCAGTTCATATGCCACCTCCTATAGAAAGTCTTTCCTCATCTCTGTAGTTGTTAGTGATCTTTCCCTCCTCAAATCTTCTTACATTTATTTATCTATGACCTA
Source organism: Myrmecobius fasciatus (assembly GCA_023553655.1). Taxonomy (NCBI): domain Eukaryota; kingdom Metazoa; phylum Chordata; class Mammalia; order Dasyuromorphia; family Myrmecobiidae; genus Myrmecobius; species Myrmecobius fasciatus. Next base: position 19,502 of record JAJPUD010006581.1, on the reverse strand, counting down.
CTCTAGAGAGAAGAAAATTCCAAGAGATCAATGACCATCCATGTATTGACTACTCACTGTGTATCTATCAGGCACTGTGCTGAGTGGATGTTATCAATATAGACCAGCATCAAACATGGTATTTTATTTTCCCTCAAATGGTACAAGCTTAACATGAATGCATATCATTGATTAGCTGTATGTTCTTAGTAATGTCCTATAACCTCTCTAGCCCCTGTTTCTTTATATATAATGAAAAGCAGTAATACTAAATGAATGGAAAAGTCTTTTCCAGTCCTCAAATGTCCTCTGTGATTAATGAATGCACATCATTGATTAGCTGTATGTTCTTAGTAATGTCCTATAACCTCTCTAGCTCCTGTTTCTTTATATATAATGAAAAGCAGTAATACTAAATGAATGGAAAAGTCTTTTCCAGTCCTCAAATGTCCTCTGTGATTATACTCTTTGGAAGCAGAAAGTTCATTTTCTACTTATAAAAGGAAAATCTTTAATATTGTCATGGGCAATTATGGTCTATCCCAAGAGATCTGCAGTAGGCTTGTGATTTATGTGAGTCAATTCCTATGACGTGCTTCCTCTCCCCATTAAGGCCTCATGATGAGAGTCCATTTGTGGGTGAGCTGAACTGAGTAATGCAGATGCTTTCTCTTTTCCTTTTTATCCTAGAGTAGCCCTTGAGCCCAGGAAGTTTTCCCAATGGAATAATAGTATGATTCAAGCAATTTATACTAAATAGACTTGTTGATGACATTTTCTCTATCACATACAAATCAGAATAGTATGCAAAATGGAAAATCTGGGTTCTGTCAGAGGCACCAAATTCATTTGGGAAATTTGTTATTAGCATGTGGGGCCTTATATGCATCAACCATAAACCTGAAGTTCAAAAATAAGCACATATCCAAAAGAAAAAAAATGATGGGCAACATGAAACTCTTATTTTCTTTTTCTCTCTAAAAATGATCTCATCTCCTTTAATGAGTTCAATTAGATCTCAATTGTCATTAATTCTTTCCTTCCTTTTATTCTCCATAGCCAATCCATTGCCAAACCATTGCCAGATCTTTTTCATTCTTCCTCCACATCTGGCCTCTTCTCTCTCCTCACACAACCACCAAAATAGTTCAGGCTCTCATCACCTACACAACTTTAACAGTCTTCTAATTGGCCTTCCACTTTTCAGTTATTGCCCATTTACCTGAGCTCTTTGGAATTTCATTACTAGACTTATTCAGAATTTTATCATTCTATAAAATTATATCAACCAAGAAATTCACACCTCTTTGTACCTAGGAACCCTTTCCCTGCCTTCTGACCATAAAAGGTAGAAGGCAGACAATGGAGAGCTCCTTCCAGATCTTCCATTTAAGGAGGACCCCCAAAACAGCCATCTCATCATTTCCCATTGGGCTGTCATCTTCTGAACTTTATCATAAGTACTATCCTCCAGGCAATCTATCATTTTTAGTTCACTTTTAGGTGCTTGTCTTCTTTATTAAAATGTGAGATCCTTAAGGGCTGAGGCCTATTTGCCTTTCTTTGTATTCCTAGAACTTAGCACAGTGCCTAGCATCTAGTGCACACTTAATAATTGTTTTATAGACTTACAGCCTGGTCCTTCTTCAATCCATCTGCTACAAAGCTGCCAAATTAATCTTCCTAAATCATAGATCCTGTCAGTCTCATGCCCAAAAACCATCAATGGATCCCCATTGCCTTTAAGATACAATAATAACAAAATTAACAACAACAATTATATATACAAAAAAACACATCTATATGATACTTTAAGGAATGTAAAGTCATTTACAAATATTACTCCCATCAATCCTCAAAACAGCACTGTGAAATTAATGCTATAAGTATGAAGAAACTAGGATATGCTTAGAATCTAGGAGCCTCCTATTGTCTTTTCTTTCTTGAACAATGTGTTATCTCTGCATGAAAAAAATATCCTTCCTCCATTTTGCCCTATCATAGCCTTTGATTAGGATTTCCTAATTTGACTGCCCCTAATCCAATCTTATTCCCATTAACATAATTCTATTCAAAAATTGCTTCCTGGCTACTGCTCAAGGATGATGGTTATGCTTGGATTTTGTCTTTCCTGGGAATGGGGACCAACTCCCTATTTGTTCTGTACTACATGGTACATTGGATATTTTGTTATATCTGGAGTCACAATACAATGTAAAGAACATTGATTCTGGAGTGGGAGGTTATTGTAGCTGTTGGGTCATTCATTACCCCATTTGGGCTTTTCTTGGGAAAGATACTAGAATATTTTGCCATTTCCTTTTCCTGCTTATTTTACAGATGAGGAAACTGAGGCAAACAGGTTTAATGACTTTCCCAGGGTCATATAGGTAGCAAGTATCAGGCTAGATTTGAACTCAGGAAGATGAGTCTTCCAGATCTAGGCCCCAGAGCTCTAACCACTGAGCACCACGTAGCTGCCAAGATGTCAGAGGATTTTGTGTTAAATTCGGCCTCTAACATATAGCCCATGTTATCATTTAACCTAGCTGGCCTTCAGTTTCCTCATTCATAAAATGTAAAAAAAAAAAAAATACCTACAAAACCTTTCTCACTAGGCTGTCATGATGTTCAAATCTGTGAAATCCTATGCAAACCTTAGGGAGTATTTCATGAATTTTGTTCTTATTATAGAGCCCAAGAACTCTGTGGAAGAACAAAGTTTCATGGTGATCAATTAAATAAATCACTAGGGCTATAACAAGACCCAGAGAACAGAGCTTCAAGCAGGTGTTTCTCCAAGATGGGCAAATCTGGGTGAAATAACACTGCCTGAGATGTTTAAAAGAAGATAGAGCTCTGGCTTGTGAAGTACCTCTTCATCTGAAGCATCATGACTCATTTTCCTGAGGGACCAGTGGAAGCATTTGCTGGCATTTTTTCCTCCCCTCCAGCAGCCTCATGCTTTACAAATTGAGCATTTCTAAAGGAAGTCTGAAACTTAGGGGACAAAAGTGACCTGTACTGAAAATGCCACTGTGATCTTCAAATCTTGGAGCCTGGATTAGCATTGCAGAGCAGTTCCACCCAAAAGTGTATCAGTGAATTCTGTTTACTCAGTGATCTCATCCTGAGATAGCTGGCCAAGAGAAAGAGGGGAAGGAATTCATCTGTTCTAACACCAGCAATATGCTACATACTGTATATATGGAGACTAAAAGAGAGAACATCCAAGGACTCAGTGAAGGCAATTTAAAGGGCCCATTCAAAATGTAGAGACACCCCTGAAATTTGGGATTTGTGGTTTCTTGGTTTTGATTTTTGTTTGTTTGTTCACAGCTCATGAGAAAGAAAACAGAGCTAATTTTACAGGATGTGTTCCTCTTACCACATGAACTGAAAAGCAGACCTTATTTCCTTAAAAAAAAAAATTAATCAGTATGATAAACATTATTTGTAAATTCCTTCTGAAGGCTCTTTCTTTTCTCCCTTGTAACATCAATGTCAAAACCAAATCTGGCTAAAAATGATACTAATGTACAAAGAACTTACAGATGATAAAGGAGAAAGCAAAAATACAATTGATAGAGGAAGACTGGTTTGTTGGTTTGGTTTTTTTGGGGAAGGAGACATTTAAATAACAGTATCTCACAAAGTCATATGAATGGAAAGTCATCTCAGAATTAAGAAGTCCTGGATACAATTCCCATATCAGATACCCATTGACTGAGAGACCCAATACATAAGGACAGTAATGACAGTCATAATAGTAGGTGTTTTTTAAAAAATCTAATTCTGGCCTTCATATTCTAAATGAGTAAATGAATCTCCATACTTATGTTCCAGCAATTCATATTTCAAATGAATAAGAAAAGCATGTTCTGACTTAGTAGCAGACCTGGCTCATAGGCCATTTCTTTTTCTTTACATTTGATCCTTTGTAACTGTGATGAAAATGGAAGAACATCAGGAGGTATCTATATTTCTAAGAATTTTCATTCCCAAAACAAACAGGAAACCATTTCTCAAATACATCCTCTGGATGTTTATTCTTGAATACTTCTGGGGATATTTTTCAAACACTAAGATAGAACTCAAAAGGCACCTTAGAAGCAATCTGATCCAAACGCCTTACTTTAAAAATGAGGAAACCATACCTAGGTAAGTTAAGTGACTTACCCAATGTCGCACAGGTAATAAATAGCAGAAATGGGATTTGAACCTCATTCCTCTAATTCTAGAGCTAGCACTTTTTTTTTTTGCTGTACCATGATTCTTCCAGAAGAACTGGAACTGAAATTCTAGTGTATTTTTTTTTCTATAAAGTATCTAACAACATTCCATCACCTATAGCAATATACAGTTCCATAGATGTATATATAACTACATGTATAACCCATATTTTACTGGACACGGTAAGAACATGGAAATGCCCTTGATGGACCTTTTCAGCATGTTCTTTTCTTTTTCATGGAGCCCACTGTGTCCCCTTCCACATAGAGGTAGTCTCTTTGGATAGGCTGCCTCCAGCTTTAAAACTAGGGAGACAATCACTTGTGCTTTCTTCTGCCATCTTTACATTGCTGTGCCCAGCTAGGATGCCATGAATTGAGCTAGTGAAACTTGAAGGACCATTTTCCTCACTCCTTTTTTTTTTTTTTTTTTACTCCGGTCAGAATAAAAAGCTTGGGGTGGAGGGGGGGGTCAGGAACACTTTGTTTCTGTTGTATCTTGTCTGTTCCCCGGGTTCAGGTGCCAGAAGTAATCCTCATAGAACCCTAGAGTTTGAGCCGGGTAGGCAGATTGATGCATTTGGCCAGCCTAACTCATAAAAAAGAGATTGCCTGAGACAATTCTAGAGGAATTGAACTAAACTATGAACCTAATCTTCTTTTTATCCCCAGGGAAAGGATTGTGTCTCCCATGTTTTAGGGGAAGAATGTATATTTCTGATTCTACCTTTTGAAAGAAAGATTCCTTTATAAAAACTCCTAAGCCATTTGTATATATACATACAGACAGACATTTTTATGTATCTCATACATACAAATTTATTGTCATACATATTTATGCACACATATTTACATATACTACTTTCAAAACACTTTAAAACATGTACTGTATACATATATACACAAAGGACATGTATACACACAAACCATATTTGTATGTGTCGTGTGTACACACATGTGTGTTCATGTATACACATAAATATACACATGTCTCTATGTGTCCTCTGTCTGTATACATACATATATGTGGGTGGGTGGATGTATATATATATATATATACACACATATATACATACATATAGGTAAAACATAGGACCTTTTATAAAAGAATGTATGTGTGTATACATATCCACAATTTTGTTTGTTTAAAAAATGCCATGTATAGTCCACTTGTCCTAGGTACCAGAGTAATACCAGATTATAAAGTCCACCAAGTTGGGATTTCAACTAGCCAAAATAAGGTGAGTTCAAAACTGCTTAGCATAAATGATTAACATATAGAGTATTGACCCAAAAACCCCTTCTATCCACTTCATGTGAGCCTTGTTACAATGTCCACTCATTTATCTGAGATCAGTGGTTCCACCTTCTCTCCAGGTATATCTCTTTTTTATTCCAGGCTTTCTCTACTTCAGTCACTTTATCTATCATGAAATTCTTCCTTTACTTCCTTGAGGGTCCTGAATGAAGTAATAAAAAAGAGTGTTAGATTAGAGTCTGAAGGACTAGAATCAATTCCTGCTTCTGATGCTTATTGCCCATATGACCTTGGGCAAAGCACTTTACTTCTGTGGATGTTGGTTTCCTCACCTGTAAAACAAATTGGTTGGACTAGATAATTTCTGATGTACCTTCCATCTCCAGATTTATCATTCCATAAAGTGATAAGGTCTCCCTCAGCCTCACTATGCATATGTGTAAAATGAGAGGGTGGTATTAGGTGGATGACTGTATTATATATTTATTTGGAAAGGAATGTAGAGATCTTCTCTTCGTATGCCTTTATTTACAGTACCAAGTACCAAGAACTAATTTGTTCAAAGTCACATAGGTATAAAGTGATAGAATTGAGAGTCAAAGCCAGGTCCTCTGGCTCCAAATTTAGCACCCTACTTATTGGAATGTACTGTCTAAATTCCAAGTCTATCGTGCTATGATCTTATCTTCCCAGAAGAGAGGTTTAATTTAATTCAATAAACATTTATTAAGCATTTACTGTGTGCCAGGCACTGTGCTAAACCTTAACGACATTTTTTAAAAAAGCAAAAGAAAGTCTCTGGTCTCCAGGAGCTTACAATCTAATAAGAGAGATAATATGCAAATAAATATATACAAAGCAAGTTAGAACAGGATAAATAGAAAATAACTATAAGAGGGAAAGTAATGAAATTAAGCGGGATTAAGGAAAACTTCCTATAGAAAGTAGAATTTTAGTTGAGATTTAAAGGAAACCAGGAAGGTTTGTAGTCAATGAGGAGAGAGAGCATTCCAGGCATGGAAGACAACCAGAGGAAATGCCCAGAGTTGAGAGATAGAGTATCTGTGAAACAGCTAGGAAGCCAGTGTCATTGGACAGAAGATTGTGAAGATGTAAAAATATTGTAAAAGTAGAAGTAAAGAAAGAAGGCTTTGAATATGTTTGAATGCCAAACAGAGCATTTCTTTTTGGGGAGGCAATAGGAAGCAACAGGAAAATTGAGTTACTTCTTTAAAGTTATTTTAATCTCCTCATTTTATAGACATGGAATCAGAGGTATTAAGTGGCTTGTTAAAGGTGATGCTCATAATGAGCAACAGAAGCAGGATTTGAATCCAAGGCTTGCAATTCCTGAATTACCCATCTTTTTTTTTTTTTTTGCATTCTCTCCCCCTCTTTCTTTCTCCTTTTCTTCTTCCCTCTTGTATATATGTATATGTATATATTATAAAACGCTCAATATTCAACATTCTTTAAATACACAACTACTTTCAAAGATTAAGGAACAGAGGGTTTGCAATCTGTCCAGTGGAAAGAGCATCGACACCTACAAAAATGACAGATTTCTAAGATATTTAAATGGTAAATCCTTAAAGTATATGGAATATCATGACCAATTGTTATCTTCCCCCTCCCCCCACCTAAAAATGGAATAAGAAATAGAGTTAAATTGAAGAATGGGTTATTTTTTTCCTCATACTTGATAATAAGCATTGTCAAATAATAGAACAGGTTACCAAGGAAGGTCTGAAAGTCTGCTTCTCAGGAGGTCTATAAACATACAATAAAATAGCCATCTGTTTGGGATATTTTATGTTTGTGTGATTGTAACTCATTCCTCACTCGAATTTCCATTTCTATCTCACACCCACCTTCTTCTGGCCACATATGCTTCAGACAGAATTTTATACTAAATTCACAGATTATGCCAAATCTCTTTTCAAAAAAGCCTTTGGGACTTCCCTATCAAATGCAAATTCCTGCGTGGGGGTTTTTGAATCACCTTAAGTGCTCCCCTCTGCTTTACCTAACCTTATTTGTGAGCTCTTGCACTTTAACAACAGACTATTCAGGTTAGTCAGAATTCTAGACTACACAAAGAGTTCTTCATTTTCAACCTCTAGTCCTTTGAACAAATTTGTTTGTTTGTTTTTAATTAACTTAAAATAGCCATTGCCTTCACCTCGTTTCTGCTTATTTGGTTTTGGTATTGTAGTGCTCATTTCACAAATTTTACTTTTCCAAGAAGTCTTCTCTGATTAGCATAGAATCTTCTCCCATACACTTTCCCATTGCAAACAAACTTTCCCAGTTTCCTGTATTTCTGTTAGTATTTATTTATTATGAATGAATGAACATGAACTCATTCAGGACAAATACTTTTTTAAACTTTTCTCTAAATCTCCAAAATTCAGTACAGTTTCGGACACATAGTAATCACTTAATAAATATTTATTGATTAAATAAATGAAAACATTTATCAAGTGTTTATTGCATAAGAAGTGCTTGGAATATATACAAAAGGAGGCATTTTGGACCCTACAAGGGTTATATTCCATTGAAGGAGACCTCACATAGATACAGTGATCATGAAAGATTTTTTTTTTCAGGAAGTCACAGTGATGGTAAATAGAATGATAAGGCAAATGACTGCTTGATTTGCTTTCTCTAGAGGAAAGGGCAAGGTGATTTGACTTGATTTTTGTTAGCAAGAAGTGAAAAGGGTAGGAAGGTAGAAAATAGAGGAAGAAAATAAGATAGAACAATTTCTAGACTATTCAATTTCAGTATCTAAATAATGTCTACTTTTCTTATATCCCAACCAGATTAAAAATTCCACTAGACAACAACATAATTGACCAGAATAAGCCAAGTTCCAAATCACTTAGTATAATTCCATAGGTGCTGTTTGTGCTACTTTGTGTTTGATAACAGAAAAAGGAGGGAGTAATTTTTTTTTAATGCCAGATAAATAAAAAGTGACAAGAGGAAAAGGGATTGACAGAGGAAGAAAGGGACAAAGATGGAAGAAAAAGCAGAGACAGAGAATAAAACTGTTCTTTTTAGCGTTAACTATGTAGATGAGAATTCTGACATGCTTCTCTAGACTTAGCTATGCTGGATTGTTAAAAACCAAATGGATCAGTCTTCATCAAATTACTTCCCTAGAAGATCCAGGGCAAAAAAACCAGTTCAAATGCTGTCTTCTATTCATTCATCTCCAAAACATCTGTTCAAATAACTGACTAAATAGCATGGTCTTCAGACTTGTAGGCCCAGATCTGAGATACTAAAACAGATAGCTAAACAAATACACACACACACACAAGCACATGCAAGAGTAGTTCTAATACATATTCTGTTTTTATATCACCTGCATTTTCCAACATGTTTCTTGCTCTCATTTCTGTCCTCCAAACAGATAGCAGTTCAACTAAACTAATCAACTTATCAGCTGAGCTTGGCAGCATGTAACAGAATGAGATGCACATTTGAAAACAATATTCATATCTGCAGAAAATCCCAAATTGCATCACCAAGAGTCAGACATAAATGAAAGGACTGAACAACAACAAATTATTATATTATTATTATTGCTGTTATTATCTCTTCCCAGGGTTCTCTGTGTACTTCATGAATGAGATTGATTGGATGAAGTTTTCTCAGACCATGAGACTAGTTTATGAGACTAGGCCTAAATCACATGATCTCTATACCCAGAGCCAGAAGATGAGGTCTTGAGCATCAGGTTTCAGGAAGTCACATGATCCCTATTCCCAGTCTTGAACCCTGGGTTTCAGGGAGTCACATGGTTTCTAAAGGTCAGACCCACAGGAAGTGATGTGACCCACAGGAAGCAGACAACATTGGTCAAGGATGGTTACTTCCTTTTAGTCTATCCAATGAAAAGGCTCAGGTCTTTTGCTTTTTAAATATTGGACAAGCTAGAAGCTGGTCAGATTCCAGGAGCACATGGTGGGAGCTGGGATAGTTCCCAGCTGTGTGTCTGGCCTCTCCCTGCAGGGACTAAATAAATGCTTTCTCTTTGTACCTGAAGATGTCTCTAATTAGTTAATTTGGGAAAGAGGGTCTTACACTCATCCCCCATATTCCTATTAATCATTTCTTCAAGATAGTAGCATTCTGTTGCATTCATGGACCACAATGTACTTAATCATTCTCCAACTACTTTGTGTATGACCTTTCTTTTTATCTTTTTTTAATTTTTATAGGCAGCTAGGTGGCACTATAGATAGAGTGCTAGGCTTGAAATCAGAAAACGCTGAGTTGAAATTAAGTCTCAAAAACACAGTTCCGTTCCAGCGGCCTTACAGTTGCAGATCGAGACACTGACATGTTCTATTGCTTGTGATGCAGAAATTCTGAGAAAAAAACAACACAAAGCCTGGGTGATCAGTCCCAGCTTAATTAGAGATTTACTTACAGGAGACCCCCTACAGTAGACTCTTTTGAACACTATAAGTTCATGCAGGGGGCTTTGTCCTTAAGCTACTTGTGTGTTTTACTGAAACTGTATAAAAAAGGAGTGGGTTGAGGAATTCAGGATATATGAGTATGTGGTCGGGGTAACAGGATGTATAAATGTTCAACCAAGATAGAGTTGGCTATTAGCCAAATATTCTAGACATAGCAAGAATATTTATGAGTTTCTTATTCTTAGCTGTAACTACCATCTGTTTAACCCACAATGACCTAGCTAAGTTTGTTCTCATAGGTAAAATGGAAATAATAGCTTCTACCTTCCAGAGTTGTTATAAAGGTTGTTGCTGTTGTAACATTCAGTTCGGTCTGATTCTTTGTGACCCAGTTTGGAATTTTCTTGGCAAAGATATTGGAGTGGCTTATCAGGTCCTTCTCCAGTTTATTTTATAAATAAAGAAATGGACACAAATAGGGTTAAATGACTTGCCCAGGATCACACAGCTAGTTAGCAACCCAGCCTAGATTTGAACTCAGGAAATTGAATCTTCCAGATACCAAGCTTGGCAGTCTATGCATTGCAGTACCTAGCTGCTTGTAATGAAGATAAAATGAGATAATCGTTGCAAAGTGCTTTGCAAACCTTAATATACTTTATAAATTAGTATTTTTATAATTGTTGTTATTGTATTATTCTTGACTCCTTATGACCTACAATTGAACTCTCTGGGTATGGACATTTTATTTACTTTGCCAACATAATTACAAATTGTTTTCCAGAATGATTGTGTTAATTAACAGCTTTACCCATGATGTGTTATATATGTGTACTTTTGAACAGAGAAAAATTCTTTTTTTTAATAATATTTTTCCAGTATATGTAAAAATAATTTCAATATTCATTTTTTACAAAATTTTAAGTTCCAAATTTTTCTTCCTCCCTACTCCTCTCCTCTCTTCCTAAACCAATAAACAATTTGATATAGATTACATATGTGTAATCATATAAAACATTTCCATATTAGTTAAAATTGTGAAAAAAGAAACAAACCAAAAGGAGAAAACCATGAATAAACTAAAGTGAAAATAGTATGCTTTAATCTACATTCAGAGTCCATAAGTTCTTTCTCTAGATATAGATAGCATTTTCCAACATGGGTCTTTTGGAATTATCTTAGAACATAGTTCCACTGAGAAGAGCTAAGTGAATCATAGTTGGTCACCACACAATGTTGCTGTTACTATGTACAATGTTCTGGTTCTACTCATTTCATTTTGCATCAGTTAATAGTAGGCTTTCCAGGGTTTTTTGGGGGATATTTTTGGAAATCTGCTAACTAGAGCAATTTTTAAAAGCCAATAGACTATCCAAGTTGGAATGAATTTTAGGGTCTATTTGGTCCATCCCCTTCTTTTTTAGGGATATGAAAACTGAAATCCAGGGATGTTAAATGGTTACACAATTAATAAACTACTTAGGTTTATGGCTCTAGTGCTAGATGGGACCTTCAAACTCATCTAGACTAAATCTTCTAGTTTTATAGGTGAGACAACTGCAGTTCAGTACCATAAAAGAACTAGTCTAAGGTCATGTAACTAATTAATAGTGTACCTAGGAATAAAATTCAGGTCTCCTGATTCTCATTCTGGTGTTCTCTCTTTCCACCATGTTACTTCATATATTGAAGTGATATAGGAAGAATAATTGAGTCCATAATGTTGAGGCTGGGACCCCAAAAGGTTGTGATCACAGACCAGTGTCATTAGGTATCTCAGAAGAATTTGCAGGTTTGAACCCATTTCCAAGTCAAGGGGCACAGTTTTTGTAATTGTAATGCCAATTGAAGTGGGCTAAAATCCAGAAGATTTAGCAAGGAACCTGAAGCAAGGAGACACATTTATCTAGTTCTTCGTGTTATAGATATACTAATTTTATTGCCTAGGGGTACAAGAATTTGGTTATCCTTAACCAACAGACAGTAATGTTTGTAGGACTGTTCTAAGGCTAGAAGACTTGAAATCATTGACAGACAAATTGTTAGAACAATAGTCTCAGGATCATTTATATATCTTCCTTAAAGTCTAAGGGAAGAAATATTATTATATTCCTAGGTCAAAGGATTTTTATAATCATTAACAGAACAATAGCATTCTTAGATGAGAGGCCTTCAGGATCATAGATTCCAAAGCCAGAAGATTTAGAATCACTGACTTATTGTTAGAACAGAAGCCCCCTAAGGTCAGGGGAACTTAAAATTATTGCTGTCTCCCCTAGAAGCTATATTACATCAATGGGAAACAAGCTACATTCTTGCCTAGTTATCATTTTCTCTCAGTGACTTCAGTTTGGTATTGTATTCTAATAAAATAACAAGCATTTATTAAGAATTTACCATAAGTCAAGCCTTTTCTAAGTGTTGAAATATAAATACAAGAAAAAAAATGAGAGTGCTTTCCTTCGAATAGCTTACATTTTAATGGGGGAGAAACAATACACAAACGGAAGTTGAAAAAGTGAGAGGAATGGGAAGGAGGGAACTATATTCATGGGTAAAAGGGGGATTTGAAGTACAAAGAACTAGAAATAAATTGGGGAATGGAATAAAGCAGGATTAATTGGATCTCTCCTTAAAATGGAGATGGAACTCCAGTTAGAATTCACCAATGAGAGAAAGAGGCTGGTATGATGGATGTTCCAGACAGAGAAGGTGATAGGTGGCAATGAATGTTCCACCAAGAGGAAGTGTCAGGGATTGAGCTAGGGTGGCAAAATTCAAAAGAATTTTTATTCCTACATATGCCTGTGTATTCTCCTTTTAAATCTAGGATTATTTAGTTTTTTTTGGGGGGGGGGAATTAAATAATGCATGTCTAAAGAGGAATTTGACTAAGGAAGTATGTAATGCATCATATTTGGTGCAGAAAACAAACCCAGAAAAGGTTGTGGGGTTGAGGGAAATTGTAAGGAGGACATCAAAGTGAATGAAATGATCTGTCATTTCCTTCTCCAGTTTATTTTACAAACGAGAAAACTGAGGTAAACAGGGTTAAGCACCTTACCAAGGATCACACAGCTAGTAAGTGTCTAAGGTCAGATTTGAACTCAGAAAAATGAGTATTCCTGACTTCAGGCTGAACATTCTATTCACTTTACCACCTTGATATCCCCACCATCTTCTTACCAGACTATTTTAATATTCATTTGGTTGTTTTCCCTGATTCAAGTCTCTTCCTAATCCAGTCTATTATCTCTTTAGTTATCAAAGTGACATAACTAAAATTTAAATATGGCCATCTCAACTCCCCTAGTAGACAAACTCTCCTATTTCCCTATTCTATCCAGGATCAAATGAAAAATTTTCTGTTTGGTATTTTAAATCAATTCTACTTTTCCTGCCTTTCTAGTCTTGTGTTTTATTTTCCTCCATATATTCTGTGAAACAGCCAATACTGGACTACTTGCTATTCCTTATATATGATACTCTATCTCTAACTCTGTGAATTTTTGTTTTAATTAAATTTTGTTATTTTCAATCAAGGAAAATCTGTTTTCTCTCCTTCCTACCCTTCATTCCCACCATTCAGAAAGAAAAACAAAACTTTTGTTGCAAGCATGTATAGTCAAGCAAAACAAATTCCCACATTGGCTATGTCCCAAAAATATGTCTAAGTTTGTACTCTGAGTCCATCATCTCTCTTTTTCAGGAAAGAGATAGGTAGCATGTTTTATCATGAATTTTGTTAAGTCACTATATTAATCAGAGTTGATAAAATTTTCAAACATGTTTCTCTTTATAATTTTGGTGTTAGTGTATATATTGTTCTCCTGGCTCCGCTCACTACATTCTGTATCAGTTTATATGAGTTCTAGATTTCTCTGGAATTGTATCCTTCATCTTTTCCTAAAGCACAATAGTATTCTATCATATTTATATACCAGCTGTTCAGTCATCTTCAATTGTTGAATGCCTTAGAGTTTCCAATTCTTTATTACTTTTGAACGGCTTTTTAATGGCAATATTCATTGCTTAGAATTTTTTTTTCTCCTCCATTGGCTCCACCCTCATCCCCACCCCACCCCACCCCCATCTCCTAATTTCCTTGACTATCTTTAAGATTCCCTTCAAATTCTTGCTTTGATGTTTTGCCTTAAAAGCCACAGCTAATGCTTTCTCTCTGAGATTACTTTCAACTTCATAGTAACTTTCTTATATGTACACAATTTTTTCTTTTTAATCTCTCCCATTACAATGTGAACTTCTTGAGAGCAGAGACCCATATTTTGCTTTTGAAAAATCCCTTGTGTTGATTATAGTGCTTGATGAATAGTTAATAAATGCTTGTTGAATGACTGACATATGCCAATTTAAATAATATATTGCAGATTTTTTTTCTGAGTTATTGGTTCTTAACATGGGGGTCTATGAACTTTTTTTTATTTTTAAAGGATCTTGATAACTATTTTAACACTTATGCTTTTCTTTTCCCATTGGTGAAAAGACAATAATCTCAGCAGTCAGTTTAGATCATTTAGGCAGCAGCCTTTCCTTAAAGTGGAGTGACTCATTTTCAATAGATACCAATGAAAGCATTTATCCAGTAAGTGAGGTCTATAGTGGTACAGATTTCCCTGTTTTACAGGAAACAGTCTCTTCAAATACTCACATTTGAAAAACACTTTCAATCATAATTGTGGTTTTATCATTCAATGTGGAGTGTTCTGCCTAAATACTCTTCTTTTGGAGAGATTTAAAAAACAAAAAACTGTTAACCTTGAGAATCCAGAAATATATTTGATGGCTGTGAACATGAAACACAGCTAAAGAAATGGAAAATGGAATATGCATTATTATTAGCAAGAACAATTGAGCCAATCACACTGTAATCAGGCAACCAAATTTCTATTGTACCCTTCATCTAGAATGATGGCTCCACTGTACAAATCAGTCAAAAAGGAGAATGGAGCCAATGAAACTAAAAATGCCTTATAGAAACATGTAACTTAGTTTAAGTGGGTGTTCAAGAAGGCATAAATAGCTTTCATGTTGATAGAGTAAGCCTTATTCCTTATAGGACAGTGAAAGCTGAGTCTGATTTCAGGAAGCCAAAATGAAAAAATCATTTCACCATAACTGCCATTCTTTTAGTGTCTGGTAGATATTAACCAGTAGAGCTGATAGAGGGCAACTGTTTTTTTCTTTTTTTTTTTTTTTCTTCTTTTTTTTTTCTTTTTTGCTGAAGCAATTGAGGTTAAGTGACTTGTCCAGGGTCACATAGCTAGGGAATGTTAAGTGTCTGAAACCAGATTTGAGCTCAGGTCATCCTGACTTCAGGGTTGGTGCTCTATCCACTGCAGAGTTCTATGATTAAGATCAGCATTGTAAGCAAATGTTGATCAAACAGTTGTTTGTAACTCAAAAGGCTTGCTTTGAACAAAAAAGTTTTACCTTATATTAATTATGTTAGTAAATATTCTGAATTTGCATAGTATCAATTTTCAAAGATTAAAGAACTCTTACATCTTTAATATTTAAAGCATTACTATATCTCAAAATAGGTGCATATGCTTAAAAAGTTATCAAACTGTGCATACCCTGTGACCCAGCAACGTTTCTATTGGGCTTATATCCCAAAGAAATCATAAAGGAAGGAAAGGGCCCCACATGTGCAAGAATGTTTGTGCCAGCCCTTTTTGTAGTGGCTAGAAACTGGAAACTGAATGGATGCCCATAAATTGGAGAGTGGCTGAATAAATTATGGTACATGAATGTTGTGGAATATTATTGTTCTGTGAGAAACAACCAGCAGGATGATTTCAGAGAGGCCTGGAGAGACTTGCATGAACTGATGCTGAGTGAAACGAGCAGAACCAAGAGATCATTATACACGGCAACAACAATACTATATGACGATCAATTCTGATGGACATGGCTCTCTTCAACAATGAAATGTTTCAAACCAGTTCCAATTGTTCACTGAAGAAAGCCATATACACCCAGAGAGAGGTATGTGAAATGTGGACCACAACATAACATTTTCATGCTCTCTATTGATGTTTTCTTCCATTGTGTTTTCTTTCTCTGATTTTTCCTTCTTGTAGATATGATTTCTCTTGCACAAAAATGATAAGCGTGGAAATATGTATACATATATTTGATTTGTCAAGTATTTTAACATAATTAACATGTAGTAGATATCTTGCCAACTAGAGGAGGGGTGGGGAGTAGGGGGGAAAATTTGTAACAGAAAGCTTTGTAAGGGTTAATAAGAATTACCCATACATGTGTTGTGCAAATAAAAAGTTTAAATAAAAAAATAATAACAATTTTTAAAAAATAGTTTCATAAGTTTGAATAAATAAGGTATTTCTTGACAGCAGCAAGTTTTTGCCAATTTAACATACTTTTTTTTTCTTTTCTCATTGATGAATTTCTCTTAGAACTTCTATTTTGTAAAGGGACCAAGGCCAGACAAATAACAATCTTCTTACTCTATTGTTGACTTTCTCCCTACTACGTTGAATTTTTCCTTTTGAGTATTATCTTCCCCCATTTCAACGAAATGCCCCATTCCAGGGCAGGAAGCATCTTTCTTAGTCATTATTTAGATCCCCAGTACTCAATACATTACCTGACACATAGTAAGTACTTTTTAATGCTTATTGCTTTGTCTTGCCTAATCTATGTACTTTGTTTTATGAATTTTTAAAAAAAACATTATTTTGATAAGGGGTGTCACGATTTTTGTCTAGTAGGGGCTATTCAAAGTATCTATTTTCTTGTGGGTTTTTTTTTTTTTGTAAAAATTGCTGAGGTTTGTGTGGTACTAGTGTTAGAATTTTGACAACATACACGTTCGTCTGGCTGAAAATGTTCAATGTTCATTTTGCAAAAATAAGGGAAAATATGGATGAATAAGTAAAATAATACATGAAAGGATACACTGTAGGCCTGAAATCCCTGCAAGGCTTGAGAAAATATACTGTTACCAAGTCTGTGCTTGTCTGCATTTCTTTTTGGCAGGCATATAACACTGAACTATTTATAGTGAGGCAGGCAAGGGGTAAATGCATGTTAGTTAAAGGAGCACCTTAGGAAATAACTAAGACAGTTCTTTTAAGGGGGGAAAATACCACCTTAACTAAACTAGAATGGAAAAGTACAAGTTAAACTTATGAAAAAAGAAAGAGTATGGCAAATATTTTAAGATATGCTTCATAAAGAACGCTAAAAAATTGACTTGGAACCAGTTTACTGAGTCTGGTTGATTCAGGGTTGTCACTTGAAAAAGAGATTAGGCATATTTCTATTTCACCTAAGAGCAGGAGTTCATAATATCTTTTGTATTATAGACTCTTTTGATAGTTCCTCTCAGAATAATGTTTTTAAATATATGAAATAAAACACATAAGATTATAAAAAAGCTAAATGTGTTGAAATAGCTATCAACTGTTAAATAAAACAAATCTATAATGTAGTAATACATAGGTTTCTTTGTTAACCTATTAAATAAAAGGAAAATGCATGTAAAATATGAGCAGTTTTAATCTGTCTTTAAAAAAAACATTTTAATGTTTATTTTTTATTATTATCTTTTTTATTACTTATCTTAAATCAGAACATTAAACTATAGGGCAGTCTTTCACAAGCCAATATACTCTTTAACGTTGTTCAATTAATTTCAAATTGTAACAAGATATAAAAATATCTGTGATTTTTATTGGTAGTATTGTTACTGGTACTTGGTAATACAGCTGGTTTGTTTTCCACATTCATAGTTGAAGGCAATGCTAAATTTTAGTTAGAGGTTAGTGAAAATAAAAATATAATTGTTCTCATCCAAGTTCATGGATTTACTGGACTCATTGGGAGTCCATACACTCCAAGAACCTCTTCCCTAAAAGGAAAACATTGAGAGAAAAAAAAGTTGTTGTTTTTTTCTTAAGTTGGTAAAAGTTGAAGAGAGGAAGATATAGACTTAATTTAAAGAAAAATTTCTCAATAATTAGTGCATCTAAAAGTGGAATGGGTTGTCTCAAGATATAGTAGGCTCTTACCAGTTCAAGAAAGCACAGACACACACACACACACACACACACACACACACACACACACACACACATATTAGTTAAATAAAATAGATATAAAGATATAGTAGGCTCCCCCCAGGGTTGTGCTGGTCAATATGGGTTTTCTAAAGAAAATATACCACAAAACACTTTTAATTTTAATATGCATCATTAAGATTTTCTCCTCTGTCTGTCTAGATAATCAACAAAACAATATATCAAGCCCTGATTTATAGCATTTGTCAATTTGTCAAATACAACTGCTCACACTGAAAATTTAATAGTAATCTGTTTCCTCAAACCAATTGAAGCTGATTCTAGACACCCCAGCTGTTGAAAGTTTCATGATCACTTGTGAAGTGTGAGGTAAAATTAATTTTTGCTCCTGTGTTGAATTGAATGACTTGATTCTTTTGAAGGTTAAATGGTCACCGGTCATAAAATTTCTTAAGGATTTTGAGCATGAATTACAGTATCATGAACCCACTAGAACAACTGACTGATAAGTTTTGTTTTGTTTTGTTTTTCCTGGAAATGTGAGGCAGGGAAGAAGAGGTACATTTAGATGATCATCCATAGATGCTATTAATTATTCTGCAAAATAATTCAGAATATTCATAATTTTCACTTTCAAAGCCCTAAAACTCATCCATTTTAATTTTATAAAATATTAAATACTTAATTTACTTATTTTATTATGGTATATCATATAGAATATAGTATATGGGTCAAGAATATATGTTGAAATCTAACTTCAATTCTTATTACATGCATAACCATGACTAGATCATTCAAAATCCCTGAGCTCTTTTTTTTTTTCAAATAAATGTAAATTTTTATTGCAAATCTCTAGCGTTTTATTTATTTTTTTTATTTATTTTTTTTAAATTTTGTTTTATTTGCATAACATATGTGTGGGTAATTCTTCAACAATAACCCTTACATAGCTTTCCGTTACAAATTTTTCCCCCCAAATTCCCCACCCCTTCCCTAGATGGCAGGATATCCACTACATGTTAATTATGTTAAAATATTGGCAAATCGAATATATGTATACATATTTCCAAACTTCTCATTGTTGTGCAAGAAAAATCTTATCTACACAAACGATATATCAGATAAAGGAAACACAATGTAAGCAAACATCAATCAAGGAGTATGAGAATGTTATGTTGTGGTCCACGTTTCACATCCCTCTCTCTGGGTGTATATGACTTTCTTCAGTGAACAATTGCAGGTGGTTTGAAACATAGCATTGTTGAAGAGAGCCATGTCCATCAGAATTAATTGTCATATAGTACTGTTGTTGCGGTGTATAATGATCTCCTGGTTCTGCTCATTTCACTCAGCATCAGTTCATGTAAGTCTCCCCAGGCCTCTCTGAAATCATCTTGCTGGTCATTTCTTACAGAACAATAATATTCCATAATGTTCATATACCATAATTTATTCAGCCATTCTCCAATTGAAGGGCATCTATTCAATTTCCAGTTTCTAGCCACTACAAAAAGGGCTGCCACAAACA
>JAJPUD010006580.1:93889-126278 GCA_023553655.1 Myrmecobius fasciatus | reverse complement strand
CTGAGTCCCACCCTCACTTCCGGCCTGCACAGTTGTCGTCTATTTATCTCTCTGTCCGAGTCCGACTAACCTGATATGAAGTTCTCCAGAGAGCTGTGCCCAAATATTTCTGAGTTCGTTGACTTGAAGATCAGTTCGGAGGCTTATTTTATTGTTTATTTGAGAGAAGATCGGAGGAGAGGCAGAAAGTCACCTTTTCACTCCGCCATCTTGGCTCCGCCCCCAATGGGGGGTAAAATTTGTAATGGAAAGCTTTGTAAAGATCAATGCTGAGGAACTACCCATACATATGTTATACAAAAAAAGCTTTAATAATAAAAAATTAAATTAAATTAAATTAAAATTAAAAAAAGGAATATCTGATTCCAGGCCCTTTTATCCTTTAATATGGAAGCTGACAGATCTTGGCTGATTCTAATAACAGTTCCAAGGTATTTGAATTGTTTCTTTCTACTGCTTGCAATATCTTTTCCTTGGCGCGATAGTCCTGAAATTGTCACAATATTCTTTGGGGATTTAATTTTGGCGTCTCTTTCAGAAGGTTATCAGTGAATTCTTCAGATGGTCAGTTTACTTTCTTTCTCTAAATCATCAGGGCAGTTTTCTTTCATGATTTCCTGGTAGATAGTTTCAGCGTGTCTCTCAGGAAGTCCAATAATCCTTAGATTGTCTCTCTTAAATCTATTTTCCAAGTCAGTTGCTTTTCCTAGGAGATATTTCATATTTTCTTTTTTTCTTTTTGGTTATTTTTGTTTAACTGATTCTTGAAGTCTTATTGATTCATTCACTTCCATTTGTTCAATTCTAATTTTTAATGTATTATTTTCTTCAGTAACCTTTTAAGCTCCTTTTGTAATGTGTCCATTTGTTCATTGCATACTTTTTCTATTTCACCAATTTTGTTTTTCAGTGAATTGGTGTTATTAACTGTTCCAACCAGTTTAGAGAGCAATTTAGAACAATTACCAAAAGGCTATAAAAAAGACCCAGTGATTCCACAATTTGATGTGTATCCCAAAGAGATCAAAGAAAAGTGGGAGAAACCTATTTGTGCAAAAATATTTATAGCAGCTCTTTTGGTCAGAGCAAAGAATTAGAAATTATGGGATGGCCCATCATTTGGGAAATGGCTGAATGAGTTATGTTAAATGGTGTGATGGAATAATATTGCACTAAAAGAAATTGATAAGGGGTAATGATAAAAACCCTAGAAATCTTATAACTGATATAAAGTTAATTGAGTCGGCCCATTAGCACATGGACTTAATCCTAGCCCCCACCGGCCCAGCACCTTAAGTCAACTCGCCGAAGTGCCCCAGGGCAAAGCTTTTTGCAGCCGCCGGATATGTTTGAGAAATAATGAATTTTACTTTACAAATTTCTGTGTTACTTTCGGCAAGTTACATTACCTCTTCAGTTTCCTCTACAAAATAAAGGCCTGGCTGAAACAGCCTTGAAGACTCTACCATCTAAAACAAAACTATATTGCTATGAATGTGAGAGTTACAAAAAATAAGTTGAGGCTAGATTCTTGAAGACCTTATAGATTCATAATTGAATGTATTACTTTACTTGACAGACAAAGGGAAACAAACTTTTTGATAAAATACTGGTTAAAAAGTCAGACAAATGCTTTAGAAAGATTAATTATACAATGATATTTGTAGTACTTGGAATGGAAAAGAAAAGGTGGAGAGTTGCCATTGTCCAATTCACTTAAGAAATAATGAAGAGCCTTATCAAGAATGAAGAAGAGGATAGATGTGAAATATTTCTGGAGCAGCAGTCACTGAATGTAACAATGAATTAATGCTGCGGGACAAGGGAGATGGAGGCAAGAAAAAGGAATATTCAAAGATGAATGAGATTTAGTGCTTAGATGTCAAGGAAAATAATGTCATTATTAGAAATATGGAAGCCAGATAAAGGAACATGTTTTGAGGAAAAGATAATGAGTTTTATCTGACAAAATCAATGTTAAAGTGCTAACAATCTAGTTGTACATGTCCAGCAAGTAGTTGTAATCTTAGATCTTATTCTCAGAAAACTGGACAGAGAAAGAAGTATCAACTGGCAGGATTATATGCAAAGGTATGATGGTTGAAGCCCCGCCTCTAGATCTGGGATTCAGAATAAGCATTTACAAGTAGTTTTTTTTGCTTAACTATTTTTTCTGCTAGAGATAATGATAGCAAGTGTCTGGATGGTTTAGTCATAATTATTTCAGATGAGAAAAACTTATAACCAGCTATAAGTTATGAATCTATTAAGCACAAAGAAAAATGACAAGCAAAGATATGTGTCTCTCCAATTCTCTCAGAAACCATAATTATCTATGTCTTCTGAAATCTTTCTTTTAAGATAATAGGTAGGTTTGGGGAATTATATTTTCACATCAAATAATTATTTTCATCCATCATTTCCAATCATTTTAATAGTTTTAAGTTAGTTCCAGAGGAATTTTATGTTCTTCTTACCAATGACCTTGGTAGAACAGGAATCAAGTAAATTATACATTAAGTGTGAACAGCATTCCAATTCATTTGGAAATAGTCCTTTTAAAATTTCCTACCAAAAAAAATTGTTAAATACAGACTTCACTGTGTTATCAATAATTTTCCAAAGCTACTTAAATAGAATGTGACAATTTAATACTTTGAAAGCTCTGTTATTTTATTGGATAGTCCTTCACTGAATATAAATATCAAATCTTCAGAGTAATTATAATAAATAATATTATTCTCATAATGATTTATGATTTGGGTAATATTTTTCCCCTGTGTTGTTTTTTTTTAATACTTTAGAAGTTCAGTAGATGGGAAGCTAACCTACTCTCCCAACTCCACCCCCAAGAGTCCACAACAATCCTATAAAGCAAAAAGATTAAAATTATCATGCCATTAAACAGATGTATGAACTGAAACTCGAAGTGTCAGACATCATATTCAAACCAAGTCTGGTATTCTTTCTATTACACCACAAAGCCTCTCAGACTTCAAGCATTTCACAGCACAGAATTTGAAAATGAGAAGGATTTTTTAATAATGATTTAAAGGGGGAAACATATATGTGTGTGTATGTGCATATATTTATAGATACACATGCATGTATATATATATATTAGTGTATTTATTATGTTTCTGTGTCTATACAATTAGGGATGCATTTGTGGAAAATAAAATCTAATTTTGCACACATATATGTATAGGTATGTATGTATATATACATATATATGTTTTTTTTTCCATATAACATTTCCATAGAAACAATTTTCTTTGAAACAATAGCATCTTCAATTAATAATTAAGCTGGAGAACTGTTTAAGTGTAAGGTTTGGTCTGTTTGCTTTATGTAGTATACGTTGCTTATTTAAATAGTGTACAAATGTGCATGTGTTTCTATGCCTATTCTCAACCACAGTTAAAGAGTATACCAGAAATGGATTCCATTTGATTTTAGAGACCATAAAGTGACGATTGGCAAATTTTTTTCACAATATTTAATGGGTGTGTCTGAGACGTGATGGTGATAAATATGTGACGATAAATACAACAATAGTAATAAATGGCATATCTTTTATTCCATATGATGGAGGTGGCATAAATATTATTATCCTCCCTTTATAATTGAGAAAACTGAGGTTTAGAGAGTTGAAAGATTTTTCTTTGGCCATTTACATTTAAATGTCAAAAGTTGGGACCCTGGCTTTTTGACTCTGCTTTTATAGTACTGTTGTTTTTGTTTTTGTTTTGTTTTGTTTTGTTTGTCTCAACATTGTATCATTGGCCTCTTTGCTCTTGTACTTGATCAAACCCAAATTACTAATAATGAAAATTGACAAGGTAATAAATCAATTAACATTAGTCAAGGAACCATTTAACTCATTTTCTTTTTAAGTAAAGTTTAATATGCTTATATTAATGTTCTGTTTAAATTTTGTTCTCTCAATATAGTTTATTAACATAATTTCCTTTTAATTAAATTATGTGTTAAATTATCAGGGACTTATTTTTCTCTTTCATTCCTGCCCCAACTGGAAAAACAGAAGAAAAATACATTGTAATATGTATATTCAAGAAAAATAAATTTATATATTGTATGTATCCAAAATATATATAGCTGTTGTTTCATATTAGTCTATCTCCTTTCTCTCAAGAAGTGAGTAGTATTCATCTTCATTAATGCTTAGAAAACATGGTTGAACATTGTATTTATCAGAATTTAGAATTCATTCAAAATTATGCTTACAGTGTCCTTTGCATAATTTTTCTTTTCTTTCTGACTCCTTCACTTTACATAGGTTCCTACAATTCTTCTCAGGTTTCTCTAAACTACCCATTTTATTGTTCTTTATACAAAATATTACATGTTGTTAATATAAAATATTAGAACATTACATTTATGTGCAATAATTTTCTAAGCTCCTAGCAATTTGATAGACACCTCTTTATTTTATTTTTGCCACCCCAAAATTGTACTGTGAATATTTTGGACATTATTCTTATAAATTTGAATTTGTTCTTAAAATATTTTGTAAATGAGACATTTTCCAGATAAACTTGCCATATAGATATTTCTCAATTAATTATCTTGCTTCTAATTTTAGCTTTATTGGTCATGGTTGTGAAGAAAAAGAATTTTAAACAATCAAAACTGTTTCTTTAACATGTATAAGTCCATTAATCTCTATTTTTTTCATGAACTCTTTATATAGAAATTTTAAAATGTAATTTCTTCTTTGTGTCTCTAATTTTGTTTTTGATGGAACTAATTATATATATATACACATATATATATGTCTGTATATTTTTAACTTATTATGATGATGTATGATCTAAATTGTTAATTTAAATAAAATTTCTTCCAGATTACCTCCAAGTTTTCCCAGAAGTCTTGGTCAGAAGGTGAGTCCTCACAACTGTAACTAGTGTCTTTGGCATTATTCAGAACAATACTATTATATTTACTTGTATTAGAATATAGTGTTCATAATCTGTTCCACCAATCTGTGTCTCTTTTTTAACCAGCACTAAATCATTCTGATGATTCTGATTTTGTGCAATACTTTGAGATCTGGTACTGCTTGGCCTACTGCTTTCCTATTCCTTTTTCATTATTTCCTCAAATTTCATTTGAGATTCCTGAAAATTTTCATTAAATTTTATTTCATTTTTTTAGTTCTATAAAATAATTATTTAATAGTTTTATAAGTATATAAATTAATATTGATAATATTGTCAATTTATCACCTTGGCTGAGTTTACCTATGAAGAATTAATATTTCATCAGTTATTTATCTTTATTTTTGCAAATAATTCCTTTCAACTGAATATTCATTTATTTTTTTAATGAATCTTGGCAGATGTCTACCTAAAGGATTTTATTCATTGGATAAATGATTTTTAAAAACAAATTAACTTGGGTTTCTCTTTTTTATTCTTGTTGCTAGATTTCATTGGCAATCTATAGAAATACTGGTGATCTATATGGATTTATTTTTGTTACAGTAATTGTTTCAATTAATTTTATTTAAATCTCTAGATTTCTTTAAGTATGCCAATACATCACCTGAAAAGGTGGTTAAATTTGTTTCTTATTTGCCTGCTTATCTCTTTGCTTATATATTTATTGATTTTTTGTTACAGCAAATATTAGAATTGTGAAGAGCTACCTATAATATCCAACTATACACCTACCTCAATATAATGTAAAGACTTCATCATTATAAATGCTCTTCTGATTGTTCAATTATATTTACTTGTTTGTTTTTATCTTAACTCCTATATTTTGGGGTATGGGTTATGTTCAGTAAGGCCAGTATCTCTGGTTTGAAAGCTGCCATTACCTTTTCAGGGATGCTCATACCTTTCATGTGTACCTGATCCACGTAACTCTTACTTGTGTCTCCCAAAAGCTATAACATATGCAACAGCCATACTCTAGTAAACCAGTAGACTTTGTTTTTATATTTCTTAATTTCACAGAGTCATTCACTTGTTTTTGGTACATTCTCTTTTTTCAGATGGTTTGTTACTTGGCTATTTTATGTACTTCCTTACCTCATCTTTTAAATCTCTTTCCAGGTGTTTCCTCCAATTCTCATTTGTTTTTCAGTAGTTTGCTCTAGTGTTCTCATTTCATATCTGTAATTTTTAAAGTTAAAAATGATTACTTTATTTCTAATAGAAATTATAATTCATTCTATGGAAAAATTATTTTTCTCTGAGGCTTGGTTTGTAGTTTTTTTTTAAGAAATGAGATGAATTGGGGAGGTGTTATGTCTTAGACATTCTTTGCATCATAATAAATTTTTATTCTTTTTCATTTTTACTATTTATTCAATCCTCTAGCAGATTGGGATCTAACCCCAGTATCCCAGGCCTTCCAATCTTTCATGTGCCTTCCTTGATTACTTGCCTATTGGTCCATTTTGTGAGTTTATGCTAGAAACATGATCCCTTTCATTTCTCCTTGGCTCTAATTATTATTCTGTGTGGTGTTCTTCCAAAATCTTTTTGGAGTAAGTAATGTAGGAACTGGACTATATTGTTTCCTCTTACACAAAATTCTTACCCATTCTATTCTATGATTTTCTTTAATGTTTTTCCAATTTAATTATACTGTCTATTTCACATTTTGTATAGGGTTTGAAAGAGATGATTAATTAGTTTCTTTAATAAGTCAATTTGCATCAATAAATCATAAAATGAGAATATTTTAAACTTTTGCATTTTTCCATGAAAAAAATATTTGTACAGTACAGACAGCAAAATGCTTTTAAAATTCTAATTTCTTAATGCTATTTCCTGTGGATTCATATTTAGATTATTTAGTTAATAGCATCAAATAAAAACAATTGTGATGGTGTAGATGCAAGTTCATCTGATTTTCAGAAAACTTCTGTTTTAGTATGCTAAAACCTGCTGCTCAGGTAATTCAGTTTATGTGGACAGCAAGGTGGCACACACTGAATAGAGTGTCAGGACTGCACTCAGAAAGATCGGAGGTCAAATGCAGCCTCAGATATTTACTACTAGTGCAATCTTGAGCAAGTAACTTAATCCTGGTTGCCTCTGTTTCCTTATCCTTAAAATAAATTGGAGAAGTAAATGGTAAATCACTCCAATATATTTTCCAAGAAAATGTCAATGGAGTCAAGCATAGAACACAATTGAAATGAATGAACAAAAAAATTCAGTTTACCCTTCTAAATTATAAATTATGATACCTAGGGGAAATTTGGATGTATTTATAGAGGGCAGTGATAGTCCTGTAACGTCCTCAAAAAATCAGGGGAGGGTGGACATTAGATTAGTAAAATGATCAGTATGTATAATCCAATGACACTGAAAAATACTGGGAAAGCAAGGGGTTAGAGACAAGAAGTAGGTATTTGAGGGTCCAGCAAAAGGAGAGGACTCTCTACAGGAAGTTAAACTGAGCAATTCCAGTAGGAAAACAAGGATGCAAAGAGAAGAAAGTTGCTTCTATTGTCTCTATTCTAGTTATATCTCTAAGGTTATCCTTGTAGACTTCACTATTCTCTTCTACAAAGTGAAGTCCAATTCTATGAAACTAAATAAACATTTATTAAGGGCTTATTATCTTCAAAATAACATTCCTAGTTTCTGGGATGCAAAATTGAAATAAGATTACATTGGGGGAGCTAGGTGGTGCAGGGGATAGAGCACCAGCCCTGAAGTCAGGAGGACCTGAGTTCAAATCTGGTCTCAGACACAACACTTCCTAGCTGGGTGATCCTGGGGAAGTCACTTAATCCCAATTGCCTCAGCAGAAAACAAATAAGATATCATTTTATCTCAAGGAACCTGAAGTCTAACAAAGAAAAACAAACAACATATACAAAGAACTATAATAAATCAAAATATCCTAATTGTAAAAGACAGATTCAAAGTACTGTCACAATTTGGGAAAGGAAAGGAGAATATGAGCTGAAGCAAACAAACTGATCTAACAAATCTAATAATCTTAAAAAATGATTTGTCTCTGGAGGGTGAGAAGTAAGTTCTAGACCTGGGGTTTCATGAGGGTGAATTTCTCAGTTTGGAAATTTCTTCCACCAAGACAATGAAACTCATTTATAAATTAGTCCTAGAAAAACTGCCCATGTCACTTAAAAGCTAATTTATTTGCCCATAGGCATATAACCATATGAGCAAGAGGTAAAACTAGAATCCAGAACTCCATGACAACAGGGTCAACAATCTAACTTAGGCATTTATTTAAAATGTACTACATGTCAAGCACTTAGGTATTAAGGATGCAAAGGCAAAAATGAAAGACATTTTCCACTACTGTGACTTGACACTAGCTGTTTCTCATTCTTGAGTATTCTATTTCCTCACTTCTATCTCCAGACTTCTTTCAACTCAATTCAAATGATACCTTTCATTGAAGACCTATCTTTCCCCATTTCTAGTACCTTCCTTCCGAGATAAATTTTAGCAATAGCAATTATTATTAATTCTAGCAATAGAATTAATAATAATAATAATAATTAAATAAGCATTTATTGAGTATACACCAGGTACTGTACTAAGCTTTGGAGAGAGAAATAATAAAAAGAAAGACAAGAGCTTACAACCTAATGGGGGAAGACAGCACATAAGGAAGATAAAAAGGGGGAATATAAGAAGGAATAGACACCAGGAGTGACTCAAAAAGTCATTAATGATCCACTGAGTTCAAAATTAAGCAGAACTACAGTTAGAAAGTGGAAAGTTATCTAGAAAATTCAGATTATATTACTATTGTTATTATAAATAAAATGACTAGCATTTATGTAGCACCTACTATTTGTCAAGCATTTACCTTTCTTTTTACTATATTAGGCAGATATTCTTTCATTTACACTGTATATGTCTTTTTGTGTAGTTACTTGCATTTTGTCTATTGTATTTATTTTATTGGAATGGAAGCACTGCAAGGTCAGGGATTGTGGTTTTATGTTTTTTTTCCTCCCCAAGGCTTAGTAACGTGATCCATTCTAAGTGCTTATTGACCAGCTAAACTAAACCAGTCCCTGTACTCAAGTTAACTATATTCTATGAGTATAATAGCAAGTATACACACAAATATATGCAACATAACAACAAAATAAAGAAAAGATGGGGGGGCAAGATTCAAGACTTTTTTAATTTATGTAAGATATAACAGCTGATCTGAGCTTTTAAAGAAGCTAGGTCTTCTAAGAGAAATTCTGAGGAAGTTCATGGAGGATAGCCTATAAAAAAGCCTGGAGATGGGAAATTAAATGCTGTGTGTGAGAAGAAGCAAGAAAGCTAGTTTGATTGAATTATAGTGTGTTGGAAACAGAGTAATTTTCAATAAGCCTGAACATGTAAATTAAAATAACAATTTTACAATGTAAGTGATGTTTATATTGGTTTATACTGGATGACTCTAAGGAATCATAGGAATTCAAGTAGAGGAGTAATATAATTAGACTTGTGCTTTAGGGAAGTCACCCTGGCAGCTGAATGGAGGAAAGTTTGGTGAAGGGAGGAAATTGTGGAAGGCAGGTTTATTAAGAGATTAGGTGAGAAATGATAAGGGTTTGAGCTAAGATGGCAGCCATGTAAATGGAAGAAAGGGGGTAGGTGTAAAATCCATTAACAATAAACAAATTAATACTATGTTTCTCATTCTAATTGTGTAACTCAAGGACATAGATAATTTATCAACTTGTGGTTACTGGGATTTGTTTGTTTATTAATATTAATTTTATGCAGTAAGAAACACTGAGGAAAATTAAGTAATATTGATATAATGAGATGGGAGGTCTTAGCCAAAATGGGTCAGGCCACAGAAGACTGACCCTTTAAGTTTTAGGCAAAAAGTGAGAAAAAAAAAGTTAGATAAAGGTCAAGGTTTGAATGTGAGGCCTGACCATGGGTCTGATGGTCTGGTATATGGAGCTATGGGATTATAAATTAAAAGGCAAGTCTAAAAGAAGAAAGTAAAGCTATAGAAACTATTTGTCAGAATTGAAATGTTGTCCAAGATTGAAAAGTCTTTCCAAGAAGGAAACTGAAAAGATAATCTATGAAAGTCCAAGATGTTAGGTGATAGCAAGAAAGTGTTTCACTATTTTTCAGGAAACTAGTCAAGGGGACTCTGGAGTTTAAGGGAGTGAAGCTAGCCATTTGAAAAATTGAAGTATAGGGAAATAGGCAACTGAGTAAGAAAAAAGGCACTAACCTAGATACTGATAAATAGGATTACCACAGTCAGAATGGAACCAACAGTAATAATGATTAAATAAGACAATGAAGAACTACTTTAATCATTGAACCTAGGGGAGGAATAGTTCCAGAATCTAGGTTTGGAAGGAGCTTGAAGTTTGAATTAAGTAAGCTCAACTTCAGGGAATAGAGGGATAAATGCTGGGAAAAGACAAGGATGAAACCAAATGAGATTTTATAAAGCTATCAATAATTGGAAGTCTCTTTACTGGCATCACATACTTAGTAGCTGAATGAGGTCAAATGCCATAATTATTATTATGATAATTACCAATCATATACACACATATGACACTGACCTTTAGAACTCTTTAAATAATATTTTTGCTATGATGTTGAATTCAGAATAATATAGATTCACCTTAGACACCATTTAAGAGGATTTAGGCAAGGAAGTATAGAAAACACCTTATAATAAGGTGTTTTCACATTATGAGTTTCGAGAACAACATTATCTTGAGGACCTAATACATAGATTTTTTACCTCCCAATTAACTAAAGTGCTTGAAAATGAAATAATTTAACAAGGTCATGAGAAGGTAAGTTAACTGAAATGAGTCTGTTAGCTATTTCCTCAACTAAGTTCTTTATTGGCTAAATAGTAGATATTTATCTTCCATTTCCTATGGATAAGCCAAGAGGGCACTATCATCTAAATTTTTTCCATTTATAATATATTTAAAAGTATTTATTAACTATATCCTCCTTAAATATAGGCTGCATCTAATTAATATATGAGTTGTTTCCCAAAAGTGCATCTATAAGTTGTTTAAAGTGACATTTTCTCAAAGAAATGTAAGTATGAATTATAGCTAAAATACCTGAATTATCTCCTGGATTTGTTTTTTTAAAATACCAGTAAATCATAATCGCATGTGACAAATTAAAAAAAAATAATTTCTGAGTTCTGAATGATCTGAGTTATCTGAGCGATCTGAGTAACAGATGATTGCCTGACAATATCCAGTAATGAGCAGTACTTGTGATTTGAAGTACTAAAGAAAGTAATGTAAGATTCCGAGACATATGAAGCTATGAGGCTCTGGTAAAAAACCCTTAGGGAAGCTTCATAGTCTTGCTGCCATCACCCTTCTCTCCTTGGACCACAACGAACCATCTGCCAACTTACCATTCAACAGTGATCATTCATTTTTCCCCTCTATCTAGCCAAGTACAGAAAACAGTATATTTTTATAGCTTCTCCCCTAAACTTTTTGTCCTAAAACACTCAGGTATACTATTTAATAATTCCTTATAAATGGCAATAATATATCAGTTAGCCAATAATTTATTTAAACCTAATATAACAGTAACAAGTAGCAAAAATAATCATGAGCAAATAACACACAAATAGTACCCATAATAATAATAATAATATACATAATACTGATAACTATACAGCAGATGTATTCTTATTCATGGTACTTAATAATAGCAAACACAAATGTTCATAAATGTTTGAGAAGTACAGAAAGGTAAGCTCAGGTAAGATTTGAAAATAATCAATTTCAACATATCATTTGAAAAAAACATACTATTCATGATGTTAAATACATATTTTTTCTTAAAAATCAGTAATTGTTGAACTTAATTCAACTTTCAATACAAGTTTTAAAACAAATAATGGTAGTTAAGTATAACAATAATATGCATTAAAAATTGATGCATTGTTGATGAAGTTGAGAACTAGTCAGTAAGCTCCTATCTATGAAATGGACATAAAAATCTGACTATGTCTGTAGTAATTCTTATGTCTCAAGTTAATAGACAAAACTTTCTAACAGTGGGCAGGGATTTCTGACAGAGGAAGATGGGTTGAGAATTCAAACCTTGCACTGTGCTTCTTTTGTGTCTCCCAAAGTAGTCTAATCCACTTATGCTATGGAAAAAAAAATAGATACTCTAAGGAAAGAGTAGTTCAGATATTTATGATATATGATATTGAATATTTTGAATATGCTATTTAAATATGTTAAATATTTTTCAATTATAAATAAACACCAATAATACATTTTTAAAATTGTGAGTTCCAAATTCTCTCTTTCTTCTGTCTATCCCCTCTACTTAAGAAAGCAAGAAATATGATGTTGATTATACATGAGAAGTCTGGAAAAATATATCTCCATATTAATCATATTGCAAAAAAACACACAAAAAAGAAAAAGAAACTTCGCTCATTTGTTTAAGTATAATTTAATCTACATTTAGAATTCATCAATTGTATTGTGGGAGATGGATAGCATTTTTCATCATAGGTCATTTGAATTACTCTTGGTTCATTGTCTTGATCAGAGTGACTAACTAAACCTTTAAAGATAATCCTTCCTACAATATTGAGGCTCCTGTGTACAATGTTGTCCTGGTTCTGCTCACTTCATTTTGCATGAATCTTCCCAGGATTTTTTGAAACCATTCTGTTAATTTATTTTTTTTCTAGCACATTAGTATTCCATCAAATCATATATCACCCCTTGTTTAGCCAAATTGATGGCCATTCCCTCAATTTCCCATACTGTGCCAGCATAAGAAGAATTGCTATAAAAATATTTTTACTAATAGGTCTTTCTCTCTGTCTCTCTGTCTCTCTGTCTCTCTGTCTCTCTGTCTCTCTCTCTCTCTCTCTCTCTCTCTGTCTTCTCTCTCTCTCTCTCTCTTTTGTCTCTTTGTGATAAAAAAACCTAGTATGCCCAGTTTTATATCCTTTTTGGGTAAATTTGCAAATTGTTTTCTAAAATGGTTGAACTGGTTCTCAACTTCATCAACAATGCATCAGTGTCCTTATTTTTCCATACTTCCTGCAACAATTGTCACTTTATTTTTCTGTCTTTTGAGTCAACCTCATAGATACTAGACAGTACCTCATAATTGTTTTAATTTGCATATCTCTAAACAGTACTGATTTAGAGAATTTTTTGATTTGATTATTGATAATCTTGATTCTATCTTCTGAAAAATACTTTTTCATATCCTTTGACTATTGTCAAATGGGGAATGGATCTTATTTTTATAAATTTGACTCAGTTCCCTAAATATTTGAGAAATGAGGTCATCCCAACATAATCAACTCATTTGAGTATCCTCTTTCTATATAGAATTTTTCTGACTGCCTTAATGTCAAAATTCTTTAAAAGCTTTATGTATGTATATGTGTGTCACACACAGAAAAATATATAAAATTTTCTCATAGAAAGGTAAACAGTTTAATTTAATTTGGCCCCATGATTTGTCTTTAATGTTTACCTTTTTATACTTGTTGTTTATCTTGCCTTTGAAAGTCAAAATTTTTACTCAGTTTTGTTCATCAGAAATGTTTCAATGTCATCTATTAAATTAAATAACCATATTTCCCCTAAAGTATTGTTTTCTTGGTTGTAATCTTAACTCCTTTGCCTTCCTGGAATATTATATTACAAGCTCCCAACTCTTTTAATGTGGTAGCTGCCAATTCTTGTGTGATCCTGATTGTGACTCCATTGTGTTGTAAGAGTTTCTTTCTACTAAACACTGGTGACCATATGTCAATAGAACAGGGGGATGTATTTCTTTGTGACTATAAGAATTAACTAACTGTAGTACCATTTTATTCTATGACAAAATCTTTTCCAGAAAATTTGAACATAAAAAAGTTTTTCATCTCTATCTGATGTGATCATCTTTATCACCTCAATTGAGCTACAGTGTTGTTAGTATGCTACAAAAAACAAAAACAAAAAATAAAAAACTGTGTTTCAAGAAGTCAGACTACAATCTTTTATTAAATATTTATTATGTTCCAAATATTATGCTAAGCTCTTGGGATACAAATATAAGCAGAAAAAATATAGTCCCAAATTTCAAGGAATTTACATTCTAATAGATGGAAATAAAACAAAAGTGGGCCAAAAGGGAAGAAGGGGAAAGAGTAAGGTACTCATGCAGCAATCTGAAGAGGTAAAAGCATAGCTGGAAAGAGAATGAAAAACAGTCATCTTGAGTCTATCACCAAAAGGAAGTTCACAAACAGAAAATTATTCCAAGGTACAAAAGTAGCTGAGTAATGATAGTAAAATCTATGAAGTTAAAAGTACAGTGAAGAAGGAAATGAGCTAAAACTTTTTTTTTCATATAAAGTTGGTAGGGGGGGTGGTTTTCTGGATGTTTTGGGGTTTTTTTGTTTGTTTGTTTTTTGTTTGTATGCTTTTTTGTTTTCTGGTTTTAAAAGTCATAAGGAACTGAGCATGATAAAATTATGTATGGCATGTCTTCTGATGCAACAATCATTTTTTCTTCTCATTAGGGTAAACCTAAAAATGAATTATATTATTCCAGAGCCTACAAGTTAAACATGTGTTTTGTTCTTTTTAACACCTTGATTAAATCCAGAAAATTTAATAGAATTTGAATAGTACTTTAATGCTTGAAAGCTTATTTTTTAATTTAACCTAATTACTTTGCTCTTAATTCAGTTTCTGATAAAATGCATCTGGAGGGAGAAATTCCAAATTTTACTTATTGAATATTGTTGAGGATATAAATTCAATAAATTAGAATATTATGATCTCTTGATTTTAAAAGTATTTTATTCTTTCCAATTATAAGTAAAGACAATTTTAATATTCACTTTTAAATACTTTATTTATTTGAAAATTGAATAGAAAATAAGGAGGGGAAAAACATCATCAAAGAGC
The DNA here is from genome assembly GCA_023553655.1 of Myrmecobius fasciatus. Lineage (NCBI taxonomy): Eukaryota > Metazoa > Chordata > Mammalia > Dasyuromorphia > Myrmecobiidae > Myrmecobius > Myrmecobius fasciatus. The sequence continues at coordinate 111,346 of JAJPUD010006580.1, read as the reverse complement.
GGAATATCAAAGAAGATACAAAATAAAAGGCAATAAATTTTCATTTCAAAAAGCCAATATAGTAAATACTAGATGTATTCAGATCTGCCAATTTTTTTTTGTTTTCATGTAGATTTTCTTTTCTTGTCTTCTATGAACTTTTTACTCCATTTTTTTTGTTCCCCTTCTTTCCCCTCTGTCAAAGAAGGCTACAGTTAGATAAAGATACAGATAGATAGATAGATAGATGGATATATGTATACATACATATATTGTATATAATATGCATATACGTATGGTGTGTAATATGCATATATGTGTGCATATACACATATACACACACACAAACATATATATCTATATCCATATATATATATATATTCATGCACATATGTAAAGAAATATTTTCATAAGCATACAATGCTTATTTGTCCTCTGTTTCTCTGAAGATGAATAACATCTTCCTTCAGAAGTACAAGTTGTTCTATATTTTTCTGACTCCACAAACTTAATTCCTACACCACAGTAATACTCCAACCTTATACTTTTAAGTACTCTAAAACAATAGTGATTAATATAGCTGACACATAGTATCAATTCCCAATTTTCTCTTTTGATTGAATCTATCTTAATTTTGACTCTGAAATCATGATTACTACCCCTTTTTATATAATAAATTCTACTCCTGATCTTTATTTTATGCTTGTGTAAATATCTTATTTCCTGTCCCTCCTGACTTCTACCCACTTCTACCTACAATCTTGCCCTCCTATTATTTAACTTGCACTCACCAAGATTCCTCTCTTATCCTCTCCCCCTCACCCTACCTCTTTTTATCCCTTTCCTGTTAATTTATACATCTTATCCAATTCCTGTTGAACTACACATCCTTCTAATCCTGCCCCCCATCCTGTTCTCTCCCTTCTTATTTCTTTAGAATTTTAGGAGACCTTTTTCCCCTTCTGAATGTTTATGTTTTCTAACCCTGATCTGATGTAACTACGGTTCTTTCTAAAATCCCTCCCTAATCCTCTCCTGACAGAATAATACAGAGAGCATTTTCTCATAATGTTAAACTGACCCTTTTGGTCCTTAATAAAGTAGGATTTAATACACACATTTTGGAAATGGTCATGCTGACAGTTATGGATTGCTCAACTGAATATAGGAGAATTGAAGGTCAAAATTAAAGTTAAGAAAACAGTATATAAAGGAACAGGAAATAATAGCCAAGTTCATTGGGAACCCAAAAGACAAGCACGACTAGTACATGTTGCTTTAGCATTATTGTATTTTTTAAATATTTTTAATGGATAAAAGCACTTTGTCAGGTTATATACATGAATATGATTCTAAATGCTTCTATATTTATTAAAATTCAATTAGTAAATTTCTTTTTATTTAGCTAATCAGACATTCTTTCAAAATGATCTAAAAGACTTTGTTAAAACTTTTTAAAATAATTATACTTTAAAAAATGGAATTCTAATATAATGAAACTGTTTACATCCCTGTGTTGGAGATTTTGAAGGGGAGACCTCAAAAGTTTGGGGTCCCATACTGATGTTGTGAGGTGTCTCAAAAGAATTTGCAGGCTTAAACCCATGTCCTTAGCCAAGGGGAAAAACTTTACTGCAATAGTAATGCCATTACAAAGCAGACAAAATACTCAGGGATTTCAGCAGAGAAATAGAAGCAAGGAAATGCATATATGTACCTTTCAATCATAGATATGCTAATTCTATCGCTTATAGGCAGGGAAGATTGCCCTCCAGAATTTGGTTTTTCTTTGACCAGATTATTACCAAGAAGATTAGCAGTCAGCAATAAATTGAGGAATGGTCTATTTACTATTGTCATGGAAGTTTCCTGAGGCCAGAAGCTATCTGACTAAGGAGTGGTCTGAATCAGACTGATGGGTATGGGAGTTTCCTGAGGCAGATTCCAAAGCTAGAAGATTGAGGACTATTGACTTATTGTTAGCAAAGAAGCCCCACCCACCCACCCCCACCAAGTCAGGGGACCACAAAATTATATTACATCACCTACATGGGAAAATGATAACTGTAACTCTTGAGAGCTGTAGCTGTCACTGGGACAAACAGAGAAGGGCAATGCACGGACTGAGTGTGTGGTTGTGAATGGACTCTGATGCGATGGCATCAAAGAAAAAGATATTAAGGAGTGGAAAAGGTCTGTACCAGGAAAGAGGAAAGGGGGTATATTAGCTCAATTATTTCACATAAATAGGTGAAAAAAGACCTATTACAATTGAGAGAAAGAAGGGAAGGGGATGAGCATTGGCTGGAGGTTGGTTTCATCAGTCTAAGAGAGGTTAACTTAATCATTCAGTTGGATACAGAAATTTATCCAACCCTATAAAGAAGAAGGAGGAGAAAGGAAAGAAAAGGGAGGGTCAAGACAGAAAGGAGGACACAAACACTAGGGGAATAGGTAAGAAAAGTTAGAAAGGAGTTAGAAGATAAGGTAGTAGATGGAGTTGGTTAAAAACGCTATTAAAGGAAGGGAGAGTGGTGATAGGAGATAAGATGTTGGGCAGGATGGGTAAAAAAAATGACTAAGGAGAGAGTTGAAAGAGGTAACAAAAGTATGTACCTAGGGCAAAATAAGATTTAGGGAAGTATAGAGCTGGTAATCATAACTGAGAATGTGAATGAGATGAATTCTCCCATAAAACTGAAAGCAAATAGCAGAGTGGATTTCAAAACAAAACCATACAATACTTCACCTAAAAGAAACATATTTAATGCAGAGAAACATATATAAAGTAAAGGTAAAAGGCTGGAACAGAATTTATGATGCTTCAGCTGAAGTTAAAAAAAGCAGGGGTAGCAATTCTAATCTCAGATAAAGCAGAAGTAAAAACAGATTTTATTAAAAGAGATGAAAAAGGAAAGTACATCATGATAAAGGGTACCTTAAATTAATGCAGTAGTAGTGATACTAAATGTGTATGCACCAAGTGGTAAACCAGTCAAATTCCAAGAGATTTTAAATCAGTTTCAGGAAGAAATAATTCCCCAATAAAATATAAAATAGTTATTAATTAAGGGGACTTTTAAGCATACCCTATCCTTTATCTTTTAAAATAGTATGAAGCATAATAGGAAATGGACAACCCAAGAGACAGAAGTTCTTTTGTTATGATCCCTTGTGCTCAAATATTTTTACATACTTTTTTTTACAATACAAAGCATATGAAATTTCTTCTGAAAATAACTGCCAAAGATGTACATTTACTTTAGTTATTGTTAACACCTAATTAGTCATTTTAGAACTAAAGGCTGTATTCTAAAGAACTATAATTATAAAAAATAGAACTGCTGTCAAATGCAACATTAACATTGCAAATGCATTTATATGCCATACCTCTTAGAAGCCATGTTTATTGTACCTGAAAGGTTAAAGAGAATAATTTCTTGTCTAACCACATGAACTTCTACACAGAATAGACCTTTATGGAATGTCATTCCCTGGACATATTATTAACTTCTGCTGCTGTCTCTTTCTGCCTTCCTCTTTCCAACATTCTCTCTGTCATTCTCTGACATTATTAGAGATTTGAGCTCTGGGACAATGACCAAGGAGTAATACCTCCACCTCCTCTTTTCATATTTTTTCTTGTAATAAAGTCATAGAAAATAGGCAGATATAAAAGGATCATGACAAATCAAAGATCTCATTTGTTCCTGTCAAAACTCACCACTCTTCTAAACTTCCTTATTACCATTGGAGTGTGAACATGCTTCCAGTCACTCAGGTTACTAGTGAGGAGTTATCTTCAACTTCTCAACATCCTAATTGATTTCATTGCTTCAAATTTCTTTTCTCTCTAACCCATCCTTCACATGGTCTAACCATGACACAGTGCCTGACAAAGTGCTAAATAAATGCATATTGACTGGCACTCCTTGATTCAATAAACTCTAGTAATGCCTACTGACTCCATGATCAAATGCTCTTTCATCTTTATCTCATACTTTTTTTTTACTTCCATCTTATGTTGTATCATTAGCCAAGTATATGTGTGTGTTTAAATATAAACATATATGTACATATATGGATATATATATATACATTTTTATATCTATGATATATAGTCTACACATATATGTAATTTATAAACATGTAAATATTCACATATTGTATTGGATGATCAATAATTTGGGGGTTACTGTGCACAAAAATGTTGGAAAAACTAATGTTTGTAATAGCTCCAAAAATTCTCTTGATGGTTCTTGTCTCTCCTTTCTATAGTCTATTCTCAGTAAAGCTACCAAATAGAGATTTTTTTTCTAAAAAAAAAATAATTATAATTAAAAAGGTTACTTCCCTACCAAAACTGTGAAAGGGCTTTAAAATCATCACCATTATGGTTCTCACAGAGAAGGGTATATTTTTAATATTTAGCAATTGTCTATCCTTAAAAAAATTTTAAGTACTCCTGATATATATATATATATGTATATGTATACATATATATGTATATAATGTAATGTGCATTGTTAACCATTTTCATCATCAGTTTCTTAAGTCTGGGCAATCAGCAAAAAAAATAAAGCAAATCTTGCATATTTTTATGAAAGAAATAGATTTGAGCACTTGACTTTGTGCATTGATGAACTAATAAAGGAGCCACTGAAAATGCATATGAAAGAGAGAGAGGTTAATTATTGGAACAAGGTCATTGAAGATCCTTAGCAAATAAAAGGAGCTCTTCTTTACCCAAAAGTTGAATGAAAGGAATAGAAAATGGAGGATAGAGAATTGTTTAGAAGACAAGAAGAGGGAAACTAAGCACATTCAGGTCAAATATTCTTTATTTTTTCATTAATGTAAGATATTGAGCCAGTCATTGAATCAGAGACATTTGAGGATAGACTAGAGAATTCAACTTGAGGAGATGTGAGAGCCCCAATGGAAAACAGAAATCTATAAATTGTCAGTTTTGTTTTTCCTATAGAACAATAACCAATGTGCAGAATATTAAACTGGCAATATTGTACTCTTCATAATAGAAATGTGTCAGGCCTTGATTTATATATGTTTTAATTATTTTCCTTCCTGGAACCATCAGCCCATATAAACTTATATGTAGTCTGTCAACAGCTGTTATGAGGGATCTTATAAATTGGTGGAGTCTCAGGAATTTACATGGCTTAATAACATTGCCTGCTAACCCTGAGATAAAAGGACAGACCCTGTGAGGATGCATTTGCTTTGCCTTCAATTTGATTTTGTATTTTAACAAAGGACTTATACTGGCAGAAATTTTAGGCACAATATGTAAAGGTGTTTTGTTTCATATCAAAATTACAATGCACTTTTGTCAAACTGAGTCTCAGCTTTCTACAAAAATTTCAAAATAAATATAAATACTTTTGTAAAATTGCATTTTGTATTACTAACCTGACCTTCACCTGGCTGTTCGCTTTATTAATTCCCCACTTACTAACTCAGCAATCTCCCACTTTGCAGGTCATTGCTCTTATTATCCACTATTACATTTCCTAATTTCAGCTTAGACTTAAGAAAAAGTAGTTGCCAACAACTTCTCCACATCCTGACCCATTTCTCCACCCCCAGAAAAAAAAATTATCTGAACTATCTCCTATATAGCTTTCCAAATCTCTGTTCATCACTATTTTTGGTATAGATATTGATAATTGCCTATGTCTCTTTCTTTTAGAGAACTTGGTACTTCTCTCTTCTTTGTTGATCTTTGAAGTTTAGGAAAAATGAACCTCTTTGCAATTTGGTATCCCACAGAGAGAGCCGTCTGCTGCTATAACTAAGGTGACATTTCATGTAAGGACCCCTAAGGTGTCCTTTAGACTAATGTTCTAGCTCTCTTCCTTCCACTATCAGCAGGAGGGATGCTTATCAGTCACATAGAGGTAAGGCATCTATCATATTGAAGAAATAGGGAAAAGGAGAAAACCACATCTTCCTATCTTTATTGATAGAATTGGTAGAAGTATAAATGCATTGCTCTTTGAAAATTAAAATCTTCAAATTATACATTAAAATAAAACACTGATGAGTTATATTCGTATTTCTGACTATACAAATGTTTTTGCCTAAAGGATCTATATTTGGCTCTAGCTAAAATGGTTCAAAAGATAAGAAAAGTGCTTAACCTCTCTTTCCACACCCCTAGGCTAAGTCCTGAGAAATAGCAGGAAATCCTGCTTCAGGAATCCCCTTGTACTTAAATGTGCCTTGAACCAAATAGATTTAAGCCTGTAAGCAAGTTTTTATACTTAGTCAATTTTGTAGCTGATAATTTCCTAACAGGTCTTGTAGCTTTTCATTTTTCCTCCTACAAAACCAATTTTCTTATGGGTGCTATATTAATCTTCCTTATGTATAAAACTGTTAAGTTATTCCTCTGTTCAAAATTCATCAGTACCTATTTATTGACCATAATAGTAGAAGTCATTGTCTAATATGAAACTGATACCTAAGATAAGTGAAGAAAGAGATCTCAAATGACTTTGCTCAGCCAAATTCTCCCATAGCAAATGAACTATATCTTCTGGTAAGGAAAAAAAACTGGCAATTGTGGTTTCAGAATCATTTACAACAATATTAAAATAATCCTGGATAATGGAAGAAGCTCAACAGAATCAGAAAAGAAAAATAATATTTTTAAATGGATGAATATAATATTCAAGTTGTAGAACAGCGTTCTTAACTTTGATTTCTAGCAAAAGCTGGAAGAATGTGGAGATTGTTATTCAACTATTTTTAGTTGTGTATGTCTAACTCTTCATGATCCCATTTGGGGTTTTCTTGGCAAAAATATTGGAGTGATTTGCTATTTCCTTCTCCAGTTCATTTTACAGATGAAGAAACTGAAGCAAAGAAAGTTAAATGAATTGCCCAGGGTTACACAAGTGGTAAGTGTCTGAAACTGCATTTGAACAAAAGTCTTCCTAAATCATGGTCCTCCATCAAATGCATCACCTGTCTGCTAGAATCAATAACTCAAACAAACATCAAACATTCATTTTTTTACTTCAGTTGAAGCATAACAGATCCTGCTCCAGTCTTTTACCTTTACTTTGTAGGCATCAATCTGCTTTAAATGTTTTTGTTGGAAACAATATATTATAGGATTCTGGTTTTTAATCCAGTCTGTTATCTGCTTCCATTTTATGCAAGAGTTCATCCCATAAATACTCACAGTTAAAATCACTAATTCTATATTTTCTGCCATCTTATTTTCCCCAAGTTATATACTTTTCTCTTTCATTTCCCCTTTTCCCTCCTCCTCAGTGTTTTACTTCTGACCACCTCCCTCAATTATCCCTTCTCTTTTACCACTCCCTCCCTCTTTCTTATCCCTTTTCCTTTCTACTTCTGTTCTCCTTTCTATTAGCTGACTCTTTCCCTTTCCCCTTTCTCTTCCTATTTCCCTAGTTTCTTTATCAAACTAAATATGTATGATGTTCTCTCTTTGAGCCAAATCTGATTATATGAAAGTTCACACAATGTTCATGTCCCTCCTTTCTTTCCCAAAATTATAATAGGTCTTTTATTGCATTTTCATATGATGTAATTTACCCCATTTTACGTCCCCTTTCTTCTTCTTCCAATAAAATTTCTTTTCCACCCCAGTTTCTTTTTTATATAATCATAATAAAGTCAAATTATAGCTACACCTTCTAAGTATACCCTTAACAAAGATATAGTTCACAACAATTAAATATATTATTTTCCCATATAAAATGCAAGCATTATAACCTTTAAAAATTAGTTTTTTCTTCCCTTTTTACCTTTTTTATACTTCCCTTGAATTCTGTATTTGAAGATCAGATTTTCTGTTCAGGTCTGGTCTTTTCATCAAAAATAAATGAAATCCCCCTATTTCATTGAATATCTATTTTTTTGTGAAATTTAATGCTTAATTTTGCGTGAAAGGTGATTCTTGGCTGCAGTCCAAGATCCTTTGATCATTAGAATATCATATTCCAGGCCTTTTGATACTTTAAAATGGAAGCTGCTAGATCCTGGGTAATCCTGATTGTGGCTCCACAATATTTGAATTCTTTCTTTCTGGCTGCTTGCAGTATTTTCTACTTGATCTGATAATTCTGAAATTTATCTACAATATTCCTTGGAGTTTTCATTCTGGAATCTCTTTTAGGAGATGATTGGTGGATTCATTTAGTAACTATTTTACCCTATGGTTCTAGGACATCAGGGTAGATGACCTTGATTATTTTTTGAAAGAGGTTATCTAGGGTCTATTTTCATTGTGGTTTTTAGAGAGCCCAATAATTCTTGGATTTTTTTCTTGATCTGTTTTCCAAGTAGGTTGTTTTTCCAATAAGGTATTTTATACTGTGTTCTATTTTTTTTGTTTGGGGGTGGGAGGTTTATTTGACTGATTCTTAATGTTTCATTGAGTGTTCATTTCCATTTGATCACTTCTAATTTTCATTTTTGTTTTTGATGACCACCTCCCTCTAACAGTCTTCCCCCTTTAGAGCCCCTCCCTCTTTTTTACACCTTTACCCTAATTCTTCTAGTTTCCCTTCTATTAGTCTATCCCTTTGTTTTCCTCCTTTCCCTTCTACTTCCCTATAAGGAAGGACAAGTTTTTCTGTGAAACCAAATGTGTCTGATATACACTTTTAGAGCCCAATCTGATGAGAATAAGATTCACACAATGTTCATCACCCTCCCTTCTTTCCCTCAATTATATTATGTTTTCTTTCCCCCTTCATGAGATTTTACCTTATTTTTATCTCCTTTTTTTTTACTTTATTTTACCTCCTTTCCTCTCTTTTTCCAGTATGATATCCCCCCACCTCTAATTTCTTTTCCATTATTATCAAAGTAAAATCAAATTATACCTCCATTCTTTAAGTGTACCCATAGTAGAAATATAGTTCTCAAGAGTTCTTTCCTTTTTATGCTTCTCTTGAGTTCTGTGTTTGGAGGTCAAACTTTTTGTTCAGATCTGGTCTTTTCATTAGAAATAGGTGAAATTTTCCTATATCATTGAATGACAATCTTCTTCCCTGGAAGATAATGCTCATTCTAAGTGGATAACTTATTCTTGGCTGTAATCCAAGTCCCTTTGCCTTTCGGAATATCTGATTCCAGGCCCTTTGATCCTTTAATGTGGATGCTGACAGATTTTGGGTGATTCTAATTACAGTTCCTCCCTATTTGAATTGTTTCTTTTTAGATGCTTGCAATATCTTTTCCTTGGTGCAATAGTCCTGAAATTTAGCCATGATATTCCTTGGGGTTTTAATCTTGGGGTCTCTTTCAGGAGGTGATTGGTGAATTCTTTTGATAGTGATTTTGCCTTCTGATTCTAAAACATCAGGGCAGTTTTCTTTCATGATTTCCTGGAAGATAGCATTTAAGTTGTTTGTTTGTTTTTTTTTTTTTTTCATCATGGCTTTCAGGGAGTCCACAATCCTTAGATTGTCTCTCCTAGATCTGTTTTCCAAGTCAGTTGTTTTTCCTAGGAGATATTTCATATTTGCTTTTATTTTTTTATTTTTTTTGTTTGACTGATTCTTGAAGTCTTATTGAGTCATTCACTTCCATTTGTTCAATTCTAATTTTTAAAGTATTATTTTCTTCAGTTACTTTTTTACCTCCTTTTGTAACTAGCCAATGGAATTTTTTTGTTCATTGCAGTCTTTGTCCATTTCACAAATTCTGTTTTTCAGTGAATTGGTGTCTTTTTCATATCTCTTTTGTAGGGCATTATATTCTTCTTGCACTGATTTCAATTCATTTCCCCATTTTTCTTCTAACTCTCTTTTGAGTTGTTTATGCAATCTTCCAGGAAAGCCTTGTGAAAGGGGGACCAGGCCATTTCTCTATTTGTGGCTTCCTCTGGAATTGCTTTGCCTATAGGAACCTCAGGATCTGCTTTTCTTTCTCTCCATAAAAGCTGTCTATGGTGAAACTTCTTTTCTGTTTCTTACTCATTTTTTAGAGCTTGAGATCTGTTTAAAGCAGAGGAGTAGCAGCTGCTTTGCCCTGGGCCAGTTCGGCTGGTTGACTTTCCATTCTGATCTGGCCAGGCTAGGTCCTGTGTTTTCAATGGTTTTCAATGCACCCTTTACCAAAGGCAGATCTGCCAAAGCACCTGCCCACAATCAGGGCAAAGTGGCCCAAGTGTCTCCCAGGGAATTCCCAGGTGCTTAGAATCTGCCATGCTCCATCCCAGCCCCGGTCTCCTGCCCTGGTTGCACGGTGCCGCCTGAGCAAAGCAAATAGCCCAATCCTCTGCCCGACTGAAACAGACCTGCTCTGGAGTTTTTCCAAGGTAACTTTAGCTGGAAATGTGTTGTACTCCAAGTATTGGGGCAGCTTTCACTCCAGAACCAGTTCAGAGGCTTAATCTGCTATTGGTTTGAGAAGTCAGAGGAGGTCACAAAGAGTTGTGTCTGCACTCCGCCATCTTGGCTCTGCCCCCTCAATTCTAATTTTTAGTAAATTATTTTCTTCAGTTAGCTTTTTTATCTCTTTTTGCATTTTGTCAATTGAACTTTTAAATGAGTTGTTTTATTCATTGTATTTTTTTCCCATTTCACCAAGTCTATTTTTAAGGAGGTGTAATCTTTTTCCATTTTGCCAAATCTCTTTTTAAGGAGCTTTCTTCAGATAATTTCTGTGAATCTTTTCCCAAACTCTCCTTCAAAGCTCTCATTTCAGATCTCATTTATATATTTGCCCCCAAACCTTCTACAATGTTCAATACATTATAGATATTTAATGAATAATTATTGAATTGATTACTAAGCCCTCAACAATCTAAGATAAATAAGCATACTCCTTTATCATATCCCTGCATAACAATTAGTCTCCAAGTTAAGACCAGGTAAAAAGGTAGAAGTGCATAGATGGGTAATTAGCTATCTTTTGCCCTCCTACCATAAAAGAACTGAGCTAAGAGCCTGTTTCTCATTGTGTCTAATAAAAAGGTAATTGGACCAAATGTTCTATTACTTCTTGCTTTCCTTTACTTTTCAATTAAAAATAAAAGCACAACTTCTGTACTTATGTATGCTCCCCAGAATTTGCATGTACATCTATATATTTATTCTTTGCTATTTATGAGATGAACACCTTCCTCACAGAACTTTCTAATCTCTAGAGAAATAACAGTGAAAATCAAATAAGTAAATACAACAGGAGACAGATATTTTCCTCTCAAAGACACGTTACCACACATTCCTCTTTCTCTATTTTTCTTTCCAATCAGAATATTAGATGAAGGATGAAGAAGATCTGTCTTTTTTTTTATCAATTAATGTACTAGGAGAGAGACACTTGCTTCTACTTGATAAAAACCTTGATTCCCTTATCATACAAATACTAAATCTTCATCTAATAAGAGAGCACACATATGACTCAAAAAAGATGACAGCTCATGACAAGGTATTATCAAATTTAAAATGAATGTAACTCTTCATATTAGAGAACTATATTTTCAAACAGAAAAGCAGTCAATGACAGCTAAAACTCAACTTTTTATCTCTGACTCTCAATCCAAATCTTCCTGAAAGATTCTCCTACCACAATATTATCCAGAGCTTGAATTTGGACCTCTCCACTCATCACAATACAGCAAAAGTCAAGAATAAATTTGTTCTTTTTTTGCCCATATTAAATACTTTTATATCAGGCCACATAGAAATAGGTTATGAAAACTTGGCACTGCCATGTTTTCTGGGATTTATTAGATAAATTTATTTATTCAGTCTTATCAGCCAATCCATTTTTATAGACACATATGCTGAAATACTTATTCATGTCCTGAGTTAGGTATATTTTAGGAAATATAATGAAGCTGTCATATGACAGTAATGAAGCTGAAATATGGTGACTAAGATGTGGCATTTGCCATTCTTGTTGTTATTCAATCATTTGTGTCTGACTTTTCAAGATTCTTGGTGAAAACCTATCTAGGTTCTCTTGGCAAAGATACTGGAGAGTTTTGCCATTTTGTTCTCCAGTTCATTTTATAAATAAGGCAGAGTTAAATAACTTGTCCAAGATCACACACCTAGAAACAGCATAAAGTCAGATTTAAGCTAAGGAAGATACAGCTTCCTTATTTGAGGGCCAGCATTCTATCCACTGCCTGTCAATACAATAAACATGTATAAAGTGCCTACTATGTACAAGACATTGTGATAAATGGTAGGGATGCAAAAAGAGGCAAAAAAGTCCCTGATCTCAAGAATCTTACAGTATAATAGGAGAGGCAGTATGAGAATAAATATATACAAAGCATCTATATACACTATAAATAGGAAATGATTTTCAAAAGGAAAGCAGTAGAAAAAAGAAGAGATAAAAGAAGCTTCCTTTGAAAGTGGGATTTTAATTGGGATTTAAAGGAAGGCAGGGAAGTAGTTGAAGCAGAGACAGCTAGAGAAAAATGCCGAAGCTAAGAAATATGTCTTTTTCTTAGAACATCTAGAAGGCTTTTGTCACTGGCTCAAAGAGTACATGCAAAGAACTAAGATGCAAGAAGACTTAATAGATAGGAGGGAGCTAGGCTATAAAGAGATTTTAATGCCAAACAGAGCATTTTGTATTTCTTCCTGGAGTGATAGAGAGGCACTGGAGCTTACCAAGTAAGGGAGTGTCATGATTGGATCTAGGTTTTAGGAAAAGAATCTTAGTGACTGAATGGATGATGGTTTGTAGTGCAATAGACTTAAGGCAGAGAGACCCAACAATCAAATTGTGTTTTGTTTTGTTTTTTTCTGAGGCAATTGGGGTTAAGTGACTTGCCCAGGGTCACACAGCTAGGAAGTGTTAAGTGTCTGAGACCAAATTTGAACTTAGGTCCTCCTGACTTCAGGGCTGGTGTTCTATCCACTGTGCCACCTAGCTGCCCACCACCAATCAACTTTTGCAGTATTTCAGGAGTGAGGTGATTATTTTCTGCACTAGAGTGGTGGTTTTGTCAGAGGAGAGAAGAGGGCATATTTGATGCTGCAAAAACAAAATCAATAGTTTTATGCAAAAGCTTGGGAGAGAAAAAAATAGTGAGGAAATCAGTTGAGAAAACATCTACTTTTTGAGGACCAGACTAAGTAAGAAGGACATCCCTTTCTGATGTAGTATTTGGTCATGAAACTTGTGAAACAAAAGATAGCCAGATACAGAGGTAAAGAGAGTAGAAGGGAAGGAGAGAGGGAGATTTGTGATCATTTAAGGAGCACTGAAATTTCCTGTAGACAATACAGAATACATTCACCTTTGCTTTTAATTCTGAGGCCAATTTGTTTTCCATTTGTATCGAGATAGATGTACAAATAGATAACTATATATCAGATCTAGATGACACAGTTAAGATTCACACAGGATAGGCAGACATGGGTAAGCTATGATCTGTCATTGAAGTAAATGTTCACATTGATAAGACAAGAAACTCATATTTAAGGCTATATATTCAGAAACTAAAGCAAATTGAGAGAGGCACTATGCACTGGATAGGAGGTTGGTTTATGATTAGGAAAATTTGGTCTTTAGTCACACTTATATTAGCTGGTTTGGGACAAGAAATCACTTCCTAGTTCCTTAAGTAATTCTATAAGATAATAAATTATAGATTAGTCTTGAATCTGTGCTTGTAGAAGTATTTCCATACTAGGTGTTCCAATAACCAATGAAATCATACAGCTGGGTCCCTTCCTTAATAAAGAAAAGAAAATTAAATCAAATAAAATTCATGGTTGATCAATAAAAAGTAGGGGAAGTTTAGTTCTACTTAACAAAAAGCAATATTTATGATATATACAAAATAAATTCTTGGAGTTTAAAATTCAGATAATTCTATTTTTAGGAAAGAAATGAGAAGTTCATAAACATCTTTGAAAGAAAATTTTCTAGGGAAGAAGTTTGTGGGCTTTAGGGAAACAGCATAGAGAGCATATGGGCAGAAAACTAATGTTCAAGGTCAGTTAGGAACTGCCTATGCTCTTATTAATTTTTATCATGAAATGGATATGATCCATTCCATCCCTGAAATTGACACTGTTCTGAAAGTCCTATTGCATGTAGAATTTTTGTTAAGAATTCCAAATAATCCAAACATATTTTCAGTTACTATAGATTTAATAAGAGAAATCCTAACTACTGGTTTAAAAGTGAACTTGAACAGAACTGAAAGAATTATTTTGGGTGGTTATAAAATCAACCACAGTTGTAATTCATTTTTGACAGAGTGGTCGGTATGAATCCAAGATTTGACTTACCAAAATAGAAATAGTGTCAAAATTCTGAAATTAAATGACAGTAATTAATTTGAATAACACAGAATAGGTTTGTCTTCTAAGCCAAGAGCAAAAGAAGTAAGTGGCTCTCAGAAAAATCACTGATTTAAGAAAAGAGAAGAGGAATTTGTTTCATCCTTGTTCTTTCTTTATTTGTTTCAGATGTGCTTTTAGGAAGGAAAGCCTTATGGAGATATATTTTTATGGACTTACAATAATTAAGGATTTTTACATATAAATTAGTCATGCTTAAATCAAAGCTGAACACCTATTTGTCACAATTTTCCAGTTACAGCTAGTTTAATCTCTTTTCTGAGCTTCAGTCCTACATCACAAACTGGCTTTTAGACAATTCCAATGGAATGAGTTATTGGGATTTCAGATGCCATAAATCCCAACTCAAAACTTATTATTTCCTCAAAACAAATCTAGCTACTTCTCTAGGCTTCTCAATTTTGATTAAGTAAACTATCATCCTTTTACTTGCTCAAGTTTCTGACCTTATAGTTGGTCTCTTCTATTCTTCCTTCTCCCTAAATCTCCCATTGCCAAAGTGTTAAGCTCTGTCAATTTTATGCATGCCTATAGAGTACCTCTCACACTTATGCTTCTCTTACATTTTTACCATCCAAATTCAGGTCATAATTACCCCTTGTCTACACTATTTTAATAATATTCAGTCAGTTCCTTCCATCTCGAAAACATCATCCACTCAACTGCCAAGGTATCTTAAGCACAAGCCTAACCAAGAAATCCCCATATCTTCTGTCTCTGGGGTAAGAAAGAGTTAATGGTAAGAGGTAAGCAGGTGGAAATGGAATGGGAATTAAAGGGAAATGTACCAGAGAAGATTTTATGGAGATGGCTTCTGGGTTGATCCTTGCAGCAAGAAAGGGACATCAGAAAAATACAGATGCTCTGAAAAGTTGGTGTAGTCATAAGACCCATTACCATGATGAAACTGAAGCCCAAGAGTAAGTAACATCAGACAATGAAGCAACTCATCACCTCATTGTACTGTAAATTCGGATAAATTGCTGACCAAAGGACCATGAGTAAAGTACACATACAAGTTTTGTAAAATTGTCTAATTCTAAAAGGGATGTTATTCTTGACATGAATGTTATAGAGTTAATTTTTTTTCTAAAAGAGGCAAGAATAAAAATAAGAATAAAAGCAGAAACCTAAAACACAAAGACAACTCTCAGGGAACTCTTGTGTTTATAATTGACCATATTTTATATTCAAAATGTATTACCTATTTTGTAATTATTCAGCACAGCAAATGAAATTACAATTTTGCTTTGACCAAGAGTTGCATTAAAATTGTCAGTATTAATAATCTGTGATAATTGCCATAAACATAATCAAAATCCTTCATCAATAAACAATATATAAAAATGCATTTCATCCTGAAGATTCTCACTGGATTTTGTAATGTAATTGAATGTATGAATAAACATTACTAGAAAGAGTTTATACACATCATGACCAAGAGACCCAAACATAATGAAATAAGCCAGATAAATAAGTTATTGACCCTGAACCTCTAGTTCCTTTGATGAATAATACTAATAATTCCATTATTGTTTGAGTCTTTCTGCATTTTGGTAGGAAGTGAGAAAATTAATTTTAATGCTGTATCATTTGACTACTAATATTAATTTGTAGTATTTTTTCTCTGTTCAGAAGGCCATTTATTAAATTAGCTAAAAAGAAACTTTTCTCAGCACATTTTAGCTGAGGAATGTAATCTACTTCCAACCCCCTAGATATACCTGGGCAAGGACTCTTACTTTTTGTTTACCAAAATGCCAGTAGGAGCCAGATCCCCTACTTACAAGTATGTCTTCTTGTCCTTGCTACTGTCCTCATCAAGATTTGGGGTGACCTGATGCAGAGAAACTAAGCTAGTGAAAACCTGAATGAGATAGCTTATGTTTTTTCTAATCAAATATTTCTAGAGGAAGCTGGGTTTCATCAATCAGTTAATATTTCATTTCTTAAATGCCAGATAATGATGGGTCAGCAACATTTGAAGGTATTTTCCCTAGCTCTTGTGAACCTGCAGGAATCTGTCTCCTTAAGTAATAGTCTTTCCTCACCCCATCTAGTAATCTGGGAGGAGCTGTGAACTCTTGACACACTTACTCATTAAAATGTCCATCCATCTGGATTGCAAGGGGAAATTCCAATAAAGTGCTTTCAGGACAAACAGAAGGAACATACACCTAGAGATAAAAACCTAGCTAGCTACCACTCCTGGTCTCTTGACACAAAATGGAGAGAAGCCAAGAACATGTTGAATGCCCTTTGTTAAATTTCAGGCCTTACAGGAAAATAATAATGATAATAATGATGATAATGCTTCTATTATCTAGATCAGCTACTACTATATTTTAGAATTCTAGAATTCAATATGCAACTTGTATTTGACCCTATTTTTAGGGGTATTGACTTGCAAAGCCTTGAGAAATCTAGGAAATTACTGTCTTGCCCAGGGATTTACCTAATATTTGATATTTTTCAATTTTCTGAGTTCCTGCTTCTTATCTTGAGAATAAGTGGGTGTTTGGAAAGAAAGAGGAAGAAAAGAAAAAAAAATGTTATAGTTGGCTAAGGAAAAATCATTATTACCAAGAAGAGAAGCCAATAGATTTGCAGGAGTCTATGCCAGCATAAGAAGAAACAATGACCTAGGGATAACAAAGATGTTAAGAGCAGGAATAATGAAAACTCAACTGATATTGGTGATTAAATAAGATATATGCCCTCAAATTTCTTTTAGAGAAAAGTCATTTTCCCTTGCTAATCCTTTTCCCTCTAGTTTTTTCTCATTATCTCTTCCCAGTTTCATCAGGAGGAATTGAAAATTCTGATTTTCCTATTTTCTTTTAAGTTGTTTCTATTTAGCCAGTTTTTTTTAATACCTTGTTTGCTCAAACTATTTGTTGTGTTCACAGAATATTATGAAAGACAGAGATAGAGACACAGAGACAGAAACAGACAAACAGAAAGAGAGACAAAAAAGAATGATAGAGAGACAGGGTGAAAGGAGAAAGATTAAAATTTTTTTTTAAAAATGAGAGACAATTTTACACAGTGAAGCTGGACTGGGGGCAGAACTATAAAAATAATAATAATAAGTTTTTTTCTAACACTACTACATACAATATAGAGCATTAGG
>JAJPUD010006580.1:59498-85702 GCA_023553655.1 Myrmecobius fasciatus | reverse complement strand
TATTAGTCTTTCCCTTTCTTTTCCTCCTTTCCCTCCCACTTCCCTATTACATTGGACAAATTTCTCTGTGAGACCAAATATGTCTGATATTCTCTTGTAGAGCCCAATATGATGAGAGTAAGATTCACATAAAATTCATCCCCCTCCCTTATTTTCCTCAACTATATTAAGGTTTCTTTGCCTCTTCATAAGATTTTACTTTATTTTTACCTTCTTTTTTCCCCTTATTTTACCTCCTTTTTCCTCTTTTTTTCCAGTATGGTCCCCTTTCTACCTCTAGTTTCTTTTTCTTATTATCAAAGTAAAATCAAATTATACCCACCTTCTCTAAGTATACCCATAATAGAAATAGTTCTCAAGAGTTCTTTCCTTTTTACCTTTTTATGCTTCTCTTGATTTCTGTGTTTGTAGGTCAAATTTTTTATTCGGATCTGGTCTTTCATTAGAAATAGTTGAAATTCACCTATATCATTATATGATTATCTTCTTCCCTGGAGGATAATGCTCATTATAGCTGGATAGCTTATTCTTGGCTGTAATCCATGTTCCTTTCCCTTTTGGAATATCTGATTCCAGGCCTTTTGATCCTTTAAGATGGAAGCTAACTCCTTGGTATTTGAACTGTTTCTTTCTAGCTGCTTGCAATATTTTTCCTTGGTGTGATAGTCCTGAAATTTAGCCACGATATTCCTTGGGGATTTAATTTTGGGGTCTCTTTCAGGAGGTGATAGGTTAATTTTTTCTATGGCTACTTTACCTTCAAATTCTAAAACATCAGGGAAGTTTTCTTTCATGATTTTCTGGAAGATAGTGTCTAGGTTCTTTTTTTCATCATGGCTTTCAGGATGTCCAATAATTCTTAGATTGTCTCCCCTAGATCTATTTTCCAGGTCAGTTATTCTTCCTACTAAATATTTCATATTTTCTTCTATTTTTTTCATTTTTTTGTTTTAGTTTGACTGATTCCTGAAGTCTTATTGATTCATTCACTTCCATTTGTTCAATGCTAATTTTTAGTGAATTATTTTCTTCAGATACTTTTTAGCTCCTTTTATAATTTGTCAATTGAATTTTTTGTTCATTGCACACTTTTTCCATTTCACCAATTTTGTTTTTCAGTGAATTGGTGTCCTTTTCATATCTCTTTTGTAGGACAATATATCCTTCTTGCAGTGATCTTATTTCATTTCCCCATTTTTCTTCTAACTCTCTTTTGAGATTCTTTATGCAATCTTCCAAGAAAGCCTTGCAAAATGGGGACCAGCTTATGCCTCCCTTTGTGGCTTCCTCTGGAGTTGTTTTATCTTTATGAACCTCAGGATCTGAGGTCTGTTCTTCTCTTTCTCCACAAAAGCTGTCTATGGTGAGAGTTCTTTTTTGTTTTTTATTCATTTTTTAAAGTTTGGAGACTGTTCAAAGCAAAGGAGCTACAGCTGTTTTAATTTTTCATTCTGGAATCTTAGCTCTGCCCCCTGGTTAAAACTTCTTAAAGGAGATTTTTAGACTCATAAATTCTCTACCTAATAAATGAGAATTAATACCATTAGGGAAGGGCTACTATAACCTAGTTAGGAAATGAGGAAGGAAAAACCTTTGTTACAAAAACAAAAGCTAAACAAACAAAAGTTTCTTTTATTAAAGCTTTTTTTATTTTCAAAACATATATATGGATAATTTTTCAACATTGACCCTTGCAAAACCTTGTGTTCCAAATTTTTACCCCTTCCCTCATCCCCTCCCATAGATGGCAAGTAATCTAATATGTGATAAACATGTGCAATTCTTCTATACATATTTCTACAATTATCATGCTGCACAAGAAAAATAAGATTAAAAAGGTAAAAAATGAGAAATAAAACAAAATGAACCATGAAAATGCAATGTTGTGATCCACACTCAGAAAACAGTCCTCTGTTTAGGATATAGATGGGTTTCTCTCTCTCACAAGATCATTGGAATTGGCCTGAATCATCTCATTATTGAGAAGACCCATGTTCATCAGAAGTGATCATCATATAATCTTGTTGTTGCCATGTATAATGATCTCCTGGTTCTGTTCATTTCATTTAGCATCAGTTCATCAAAGTCTGTACAGGTCTCTCTTAAATCATCCTGATGATCATTTCTTATAGAACAATAATATTCCATAACATTCATATACCATAACTTATTCAGCCATTCTCCAGTTGATGGGCATCCCTTCAGTTTCCAGTTTCTAGCCACTACAAAAAGGGCTGCCACAAACATTTTTGCACATGTGGGTACCTTGCCCTGCTTTATGATCTCTTTGAGATACAAGCCCAAAAGAAACATTGCTAAATCAAATAGTATGCATAGTTTGATAGCCTTTTGGGCATAATTCCATATTGCTCTCCAGAATGCTTGAATCAGATCACAACTCCACCAGCAATATATTAGCGATCAGGTTTTTTCATATCCCCTCCAACATTCATCATTATCTTTTCCTGTCATCTTAGCCAATCTGAGAGGTGTAAAGTGGTACCTCAGAGTTGTCTTAATTTGCATTTCTCTGATCAATAGTGATTTAGAGTACTTTTTCATATGATTAGAAATGCTTTCAATTTCTTCATCTGAAAATTGTCTGCTCATATTCTTTGACATTTGTCAATTGGACAATGGCTCAAACAAAACTTTTAAGGAGGTTAAAGATGATAAATAAAGTTTCCCATGCTTTATTAATATTCTTGAGGTAGAAGCAAAAGGAAGGATCAAAGAATTCATTCCAAGTATATTCAAGTACAAAAAAAGGAAAAAAAAAAACAACAACAAGATCTCATATTGTGATATTGTGAGTCTTCCATTAAAGTCTTATCTTGATGACTCACCACTTGACTCCTTCCAGGATACATCAGTGGAATGCAAAGTAGTATACGTACTACCAAAGCAAAGGCTTTTGGTAGAGTTCTGATTGATGAATTATATGCTCACCATTTGAGCCATCTTGAGATCAAAATTATCCATCTCTAAAACAGTGACTCCTGGGTGTTATTTGGTTTTGTCGATTCACAAAATTATAAAATTTTAGAGTTAAAAGGGGTTTAAATATAGCCATATAGGAATCACTGCTATGACATATCTGATTCCATGGTGAAGATCTTCTTTGGGCATTAGGAAAGAGTAAGAATTCCTTAATTTGAGGGAAGAAACTCTTCTTTTGAACATCTCTGCTTGGTAAGAAGTTTTTCTGATTTTAAGTCTAAATGTACCTCTTAGGAACATCAATCCATTAATTCAACTTCTGTGCATTGTGAGATCAAGTCTAATACTGCTTAAGTTGTCAAGCCCTTCAAATACAAATAATGTCACTACTGAGTTTTCTCTTCTCTAGGATGAATATCCCCTCTTCTTTCAACTGATCCTCAGTTGATACACATATGCAAGAGGCCCTTTACCATTCTAGCAGCCTTCTCCTACAGATTCTCTAGCTTATTGATATTCTCCCTAAATTCTGGTAAGTAGAACATTCCATATATCAACTGAACAGAGCGGACTATAGGGAGACTCTAAACTACTTTTTTTTTATTGGAACCTACAATAAAATTGGGAAGCTCAAGTTCACATTAGCTTTTCTGATCGTCATATCATTGTCTTGTTGAGAGGCCGTATGGCACAGTTATTGGAGGATTTTATATTAAAGGAAAAAATTGAATTCAAGTTCCTTTTCTAGGACAAAATGGACTGTGTTATTGTCACAATGTTACTAGACAACCTGCTATGAGTAAAATCTGCAAATCAATTTGGATTGGAAGATTGGATTTCTTCCCTGGCAGTTTCTATGTATGTGTTTGAAATGTCTCTTTTTAAAGAATCACATTATTAACTCACATTGACTTTCATTAAAACACAATGACCTTTATTCAGATGATATCCTATCTAACCACATGTGCTCCCTCTCATACTTGTAAATTGAATTAAAAAAAAAAAACAAATTAAAGACATCTAAGTTATATGCACAAAAATGATATGATATTCAGTTCAGTTTAATATGTCAGTTTAAGACCTTTTTGGATGTAGCTCTCTAAAAAGCCTTCCTCCTCTGATTACTTTGTATTTTCTAAATATATCTTTTTTCCATATATACATGGTATTTTCACTGCCAGAAAATAAATTCCTTGAGGGTACAGCTTCTTCTGTGAATATCTCTGTTTTCATAGTGTCTAGGGTACATAGAAGGCTCTTAAAAGGTAGGCAACAAGCATTCATTACATCTTTACTTGTACCAA
Source organism: Myrmecobius fasciatus (assembly GCA_023553655.1). Taxonomy (NCBI): domain Eukaryota; kingdom Metazoa; phylum Chordata; class Mammalia; order Dasyuromorphia; family Myrmecobiidae; genus Myrmecobius; species Myrmecobius fasciatus. The sequence continues at coordinate 81,458 of JAJPUD010006580.1, read as the reverse complement.
ACACTATACTAAATGCTGAGGATATAAATTAAACAAAAAGAAAAATAGTCCCTCCCTCAAGGAGTTTATAGTCTAAACTTTACACTTTTATATTATTTGCAAATTTGAAAAGCATGTCATCTGTCTTTAGCTGGGTTACTGAAGGTTTTGTTTTTGTTTTGTTTTGTTTTTATTTAAAGGAAGGGAAATCAATACAAATTGATCCCTCAGACACTCCAGGGGAGTTCTTTAGGCTCTTGTTGGCATTGAATTATTAATAATTATATTTTGAATTTAGCCATCAATTAATCAATAAGCATTCATTAATTTTATATTATGCTAGGAACATTGCAAGTCATTGGGGATACAAAGACAAGTAAATAATAATATTTGTAAATATTAAATAAACTTGTAGTCTTCAAGAAATTTATATTAGACAAGAAAATACATACACATATAGTATATACAACATAGTAAAAATGCAAGATAATTTTAGTGAGAAAGCACAAGTATTTGAGAGATCAGGAAAAGCTTCATGTAGGAGTTAACATTTGAGCTGAGCTTTGAAAGAAACAAGGGGATTCACAGAAATGAAGATGAGGAGAGAGTGCATCAAGTACAAGACAGCCTGGAAAAGGGCAAGGCTAGAAGAGCTGAGATGTTTATGTGAGGATCAGCAAATAGGTCAGCTTGGTTTATCCATACAATAGGTGATAGGAAGCAATATAAAATAAGATTGGAATGATAGGTTGGAGCCAGGTTTTGAAGGACTTTTTGAATACCTTTGAATACATAAAAAGTTTATATTTGTTAGTAGAGATATTAAGGAACCACTGTTATTTATTGAATAGGTCAGTGTCATGGTTAAAGCTATGCTTTAGGAATATTGTGTTGGCAGCTGTATAAGAGTAGATTGCAAAGTGAAGTTGTTTGAGGAACAAAGACCAATAAAGAATCTATTTTTTATCATCTAGACAAAAAGGAATAAAAGCCTGAATTGTGGTGGTGGCTATATGAGGAAGAATTGGGGACTTGGAGAGATATGCTAGGGATTTTCTGAAAGTAGAAATAATAAGACTTAGCAGCGCTGACTGGCTGTGCTGGGAGAAGAGCTGGTTTAGAAAAGGGATTTGAAGATGATGCCTTCTAGTAAACTAAGGTAGTTATATCCTTATCAGAAAGAAATAAATTGAAAAGAGCGGTAAGTTTAGGAGAATGTGTTCTATTTCGAAAATGTTGTGTTTGAGATGCTTAAGGGATGTCAATGTAGTGATGTTCAGCAGTTGGCTGCTAATGTAGAAGTGAAGCTAAAGAGATAGAAAGGACCTGAAGAAAATCATGATTTTTGAGTCATCTGCATAGAGACATATAAACTCATGGAATCTACTAATGTCACTGAGAGATTGTACAAAAAGAGAAATGGCACATACCTTCTGGCTTTTTGGAGTACATTCACACAAAGGAAATAAATTATATGCCTGTTTTCTTATCTATATGAGTGGGGAATTTAATGGGAAGGGTGGGAGGAGCAATCTAATAAGATGCCCTCTAGGCTACTTTCTCATTCTAAACATATGATTTTGTAACCTGTCTAAAATCATAGCAAAGTTTTAAAGATCTCTGTCCCTGCAGATTCTTAGACAAATAATTGACCATCTGTATAGAAAGTGATAAATAAGATAGTACAGTGTGATGGTCAAAGAAGCTCTAAGTTATTTTCGTTTTAATATGAAGACTTTTTAAACTATGGACAAGTGCTCCCCCTTCCCTAAAGAGTAAGTTGGAGTATTTTTACTTAGGTTTTCTTACAATAGTGCACACTAAAATAAAATGATCAGGATGATATATCAATTAGATACCCTGTTATGAGCAGGGCTGAGAAAGGTATATTTATGCAATTCAAGAAAATATATATAGGTCCTCTAGCCTGAGAACATAAAAATCCTGAGGACCCAAGATACAGACATTTTACACTTGTATACTTTTCTTTTCCTTCCACTTCTCTCATATTCTGGTCTCAGGAGAGAAACTCAGAATGTGAAAGCTGGAAGGAATTTTAGAGGACATTACTATGATTAAAAGGAACAAAAATGTAGAATTCTTTGGATACAACAACAGGGGTGGAGCCCTTTTAATTGGGGGCAATTTGTGGGGAAGTTGGAATTTGCTTAAGATGTGCATGTTGTTCTCTTAGGAGGAATGCATGCGAATATTACATATGTCAAAAATTGTAGTTCCACTTACATCTGTCTTGGTTCGTTCCATTTGCCTTTTAAAATATAATTCTAAAGCCAATGTGTGCTGCCTTTATGAGCTTTGAAATAATTAATAAGAATTATACGAAAAAGGATTTCAGTGGGAAGAGCAATGAATATTGGGATAAGGGTGGGAGTGGGGCAAAATTGATAGAATATAAATATTATGAGAACTGTGAAAGAAGAAAGATCTATCTTTGAAAAAAAGCATGCATCCTTGCAAATAGACTGGACACAATTTTCCATGTTGTGACAGTTATTTTCTGGCTTTCATTTAGCAAATGCTTTTGCTGTGTTTTTACTATTTATAAAAGCAGATTTAAAAGGCTATGTGAGAAATGGCCAGGTAAGCGGGTTTATCTGAGGAGTTATTAATAGAAAGTTGCCTACAAACAAAACTCTTTTTCCTCTGTGGTCAGCAGGAAGAAACTTGGTCCAGAATCATTCTGACATTCTTTCAAGAATGTAGAGGTGTTATGACCAAGAAATGACAATGGTTCTGTGCAAGCACAAGCTAACTATGTTTATAAACTTCACTAAGGTTGATGGAGCATTCACTTTGTGTTCCAGCTTTCATAGGATCATGCAAGGACATCATAAACATCATGTTCCCTTTAAGGGAACTGATTGCCTCTATCCTCAGACCTCCACTACAAATGACAGTCAACAAAACAAAACATCATCAATAATTATTTGTAGATTTGTTGTTTAATCTTACATAAATATGTACTGAAACAATCTCATAAATAGTAAGAATCAGAACATTCTTGAAGTTGTCATGGAGTAGGAAATTGGAAGGAGTACTACTCTATTTTACATTGAATTTAAGATCACTTTTCTCATTGTACTATCTAATTGCTTAGTGAAGAAATGACAAACTATCATCAAAATAATTTTTAACATGTTTCCCAAATTGATTACTCTATTTCCCACTGCCAAAAAAAAACAAGCTGATTTCCCCTCCCCCACCTCACTAAGTATTTGAGACATAAATAAATGATAACAGAAAGTAATCTTAACCACATTCCTGGATAAGCAATATAATTCCCTTTGCCTCCAGAGGAGTGTGGGACTCAAGTTTTGTCAGGTTCATAATTGCAGGAATGAAGCCATGAGCATCAACTTTTAGAATTAAAATACATTCCAGAATAGGCCCTGGGCCTGAAAGTTGTATTGAAAAACAGATTTTATGCTTGGGGTTGCTTGCTTCTACAACTTTTCACTTCAACTCTATTCATATAAAATAATATTTTATGAAATGTTTGGTACAATGCCAAGCACAGAGTAGTTACTTATTACTTTCCCCTCTTCTTTTGTTTCTTTCATTTCTGGCTTTATCTGTTTGTCTCTCTCTGTGTCTCCCCATCTATCTCCATTTCTGTGTCTCTATCTTTATCTGTCTCTCACTAGTTTGATACTTTTCCACATCCGGGACATCTCATCTCTTTTCTCCACTCTATGTTGTAAGGTCAACAATGATGACCTTTATCCTTCTTCAACCACTTTTACTGGCTAGATCAAAACAAAGAAACTCTTCCTCGGTTCTTGAAATGAAATATGAGCAGTTCTACTCAGCCATTTGCAGGGAAAAAGAAAAGCCTTCCTTTCTTTTTTCCCAACAACATCATTCCCCCACAATAATGCTTTCTCCCTCCTGGACAAGTCCATGGGTTAAAAGGACAGATGGTACCTGAACCTGATAATTTCACTTTGGTCACCATAACCCTACTCTGTGTTTACTTTGGGAAAATCTTCTAAATCTAGCCTATATCCAAATCTCAACAAACAAATGTGTTTATCATGTATAATACATTCTTTATTCCACCTCAAAAAACAGAGAAGATGCAGTGGACTCACATCAACTCATAAATAATCAGTTTTTTTCCTCTCCTCCCCTCAAGATGCTGAAATTCCTCCATACTGATAGCATTACCTTTGTTTGAATCCTCAGAAGGAAAATAGGCATGAAGTTTTCAGTGGGGCAGTGCCCTTCCCCCAACCTGGTGGGACCATCAGACTCTTTAAGCCAAATTTATAGCTCTTCCCAATATAGCAATCTCCCCTCAGAAGGGAATACACTTGGGGTTTCTAGATAGGCAAGACCACTTACCCTCAGACCCATAGTATGCAGCATATATACCACAATAGCTGTGTTTTATGGAACTTCAGAGTTCTTTCATCCTTTTTGTTGCTGCTCAGTCATTTCAGGAGAATTTGATTCTTTGTGACCCCATATAGAAGTTTTCTTTGCAAATATACTTGAGTAGTTTGCCACTTCCTTCTCCAGCTCATTTTGCAGATGAAAAAAAAATAGAAGCAAAGAAAGTTGCCTAAGACTTCATCTAGTAAATGTCTGATCCCAGATTTGAACTCATGTCACCAGGCCCATTTTTATTATTTATTATCCCTTGTTATTAATGGCACTGGAGACCATGTCTATAATCTCCTTATAAAAGATGAATCATTCAAGAAATCCTGTTTCTTTCTATATAAGATCTATCCCTGAACTCTCAGATTTAAGGCTCAGAGACAAAACCAAAATTCATACTCATACAAGAAAACACTTTGATTGATAGAAGGCAAAATTTCAAGATAGGGTTGCTCTGAAAATCTCCCTTTTCTCTGTGAGAGAGTTTACACATGAGCCTTTGAAAGACTATGGTCATAATCACAAACTCTTCTTGGGTCCCTGGGACAAACATCCGGTCTACCCTGTGTTTTCATTTCACACAACAGCCTATAATAGTTCTCCTTCCTGCCCCATTCCCCATGATTTACCTCCAAAGCACTTTTAAGATATCTCCTGGACACAGCTCAGATTTGTAAATAAGGAAATTTGCCCACTCTACCCCCAATGAGTTGTATAATATTGACACCTCTCCCAAGAAATAAGAGTTTTTGAGAAGCTATTTTAGGAGCACTTTTTTTTTCTTAAATCTATAGGAGAAATGACTAGTTGAGTAGTCTGATTTTTAGCAGGCAATTAGCGTTGATGATTAGCTAATGACTAGATGATTGAGTACAGAAATACCTTTCTCACAACTGAAAATGTAGTATCAGTGAATTATAGGTTCCTTCTGGAAGCTCACAAGCATATTCAAGTTTATAATAGAGGGGAAATCCTTCATATACTCTTGGTACCTGTATTTGAGTAGGTCCAGTGACTTATACCCAAAAATTTTCAACAGATATTTTGTAACTGAATATGTGTAATTTAACAAAATAAAAATGAATTTTCAAAAAAAGGTAGTAGTTTTGTTTTTTATTTTGATTTGTTTTCCTGTAGAAATAATTTCTTGGCCCCAAAGAATATTCTCATTGTGTGAAAAAATTATAAAATCATTGAAAGGGAAACTAAATAAATAAATGTTAAATCAATGATTATTAGTATGCTTGAAAAGATATAAATATCAAACCAGAATAATATTTTCTGCATAATTCTTTATACTAAGTATTTTGTTCTGGAAGAAATATATGAACACTTACTTGGTTTCTACAGTTAGGAAAATTAAATTGGAGAAAAGAAACTTAAATTAGAAAGTTAAAACCCACAGGGACATCAAAGAATAATCAAAGGTGGACATTATCCTTCCCCAAAAGAACGTAAAAATATAAACTTCTTGGGAGGGAAAGAAGGGGGAAAGGGCTGACTTTTGTAACCTGGGATGGTGTTCTGAGATTTGAAAAAAAGATCTTTTATTTTTTTTTCTCTTAGCCTTCAACTGTTATCTTTCCCCTACTAGAACTTAAGCTCTTTGGGGGCTGGGACTGACTATTTAATGAGAGGTGGAGATTTACATTGTGTAACTTCTGTACCATCTAATTATTGGGAAATCAGGGGAGGGACTGTGCTTCAGGATAGGAAATAAAATACAGTCTTTTAAGTTTCAAAGGTGTGTCTACTCACCTAGGCACCCATTGCAAGAATGTAAAATAAAACTTTCCTGCATTCATCAATGAGCTGGTAAGTTCTTGGTGAGATATTTTGTTTCTTAATAATTCAGTTTAGGGGCAGCTAGGTGGTGCAGTGGTTAGAGCACCAGCCCTGAAGTTAAGAGGACCTGAGTTCAAATCTGGTCTCAGACACTTAACATTCCCTAGCTGTATGACCCTGGGCAAGTCACTTAACCCCAATTGCCTCAGCAAAAAGCAAAAAAAAAAAAATTCAGTTTAAATCAATTAAATCCAATCACTTATGAAGTACTTATTATGTTTCAAACATAACGTTAAGCTTGGGGGGTGGGTACCTAGAACACCATCAAAACAGCTTTTGCCCTCAAAATCTTACATTGTACATTGGGACAATAATATATATAGAGAAGAATAAATATAAACTTTATATAAAATAGATATCGATTATTGAAAGAAAGGACCCAGTCAGATCAGAAAAGGTATCAGATAAAAAGAATCTCTGAGCTAAAAGCCTGAAAGGAGCTACAGATTCCTTGATAAAAAGGTAAAGAGAAAAGGCATTCCATGCCTAAGAGGTAGCTCATGCAAATACATGGTAAAGAGAAATCTAGGTCGTCTGAAAACTGCCCCATTCACTAACTGCTGTTGCATAACAGGGGAAGGAGTGGGGAGGTGAAGGAGGTGGGGAAAGGGTGCCCAAGTAGAAGAAAGTTCTCCTTAAGTGAAAGTGTGGAAAAATTGAGGGATGACAAAGCTTTGGAATGCTATTGTGTCTAATGGAGAATCAAATCTACTAAGAAGGAAGCAAAAGATTCTCTTGTTGCAGTAAGAGCCCAATTACTATTATGTCATATAAATTTGTGGTGAATCAAATTATTATGAATTTTTTATTTTCTCTAGTTCTTTTAAGGAGTATATTAATAGGAGTAAAAGTGGGAGATGATGGAAGTAACTGAAAGTAGGGGTTTAACAAGATATAGTTAGCAAAAGGACAAGAGAGTAAAAGGCTTGATTGGATTTGAATGAAATATTGTCTAGGACAAATCAAATTGTATTTATGCCTTTTATGTATGTAAGATGCCTAAAAAATAAATATAGCATATAAAGCAATATTTGTTCTCTTATTGCTCTTAAAATAGCCTTTGCCTCAATACTGTAACAATAACAATTCAAATTTTCCATCTTTATTATGCATTTGAACATCCTAATTCAAATATGTGGGAAGGTTGCATGGACCAAACTCTTGCACCAAATCAAGAAGGAAATTAGTTCTAGGAAAGATAGCAAGTATTCAAAAGCAGAGTTCCAGTGTCATCTTTGAAATTAGTTCACATTAAGGGAGATAGTATTTTTTTTGCAAATAACTATCTAGGGATCAATGGTTGCATAGAATATAATGCAACTCCTATGTTATCTAGATCTACTTGGCATGGCTTATGAAATCTCACTGAAAGTACTTCTGGGTTTCCTACTGTGGAGGAATGATTTGGATAAGGCCTGGTGAACTAGAATGAACTCAATTTAGTTATATCTATTTTTGTTGCATATGTGTCAATCCAGACTGTATGGCATCTTAGTGGTAATCAGTTGTTTTTGCTTTTTAAAGAAACACTTAAGATTATGTTTGTTTGAAATACTCACAATGTAACAGATGCTGTAGCTTGATGAATTAGAGAGGCATTATGAAAAACCATCTGTACCCCATAAAACACCCATTTTTGTATAATGATATTACAGTGTTCCATATGGTGTCATAGGAGTCAGGCATCTGGTCAAGCAAACATTCACCCTTTTTGTATATTTGTTATAATTAAGCAAACAATAAAGAGCCTTAATGTCAATTTCTCAACTTTAGGCTAATCATTATTATAAATGGAATTATATTCATTATTAAATATTTTTATAAAATATACAAGAAACTGGTAATGTTTCCTCATTTCTCTTTCTAGGTTGCTAAATATTTCCTTCCATTATCTTTTGATAATGTTTTGGTTCTAATATTTTTATTGAGTAGATACTCTCAAGTAAATGAATAAAGAGAGTCAGAAATATGGGTTCAAGTCTAGCCGGCAGCACAAACTTGCTATGTGACTGTGGATAGTTTATTCAGTCTCTCAGTGAGCTATGTGAGCTTTTTAAGCTTATTAAGATTTTCAGCTGCAGAATAGCTGCTGACCTGCCTTTTTGGATTTCCATATTAAAGAATTCTCTACACTATTGAATTCATAGATATGAACATATCCACACACACACACACACAACATCAAAATTCTGAGGCAGTGGATTTTACCTCACATATTTATGAACTAGCTTGAGCACTAATTGAAAGGGGTAATTGACAATGAATATAATTTGGTTTATAAGCAAAGACACAAAATTTCTAGAATTGTATGCTGTATATTAGAGTTATAAAGTAGTAAATTGAACATTAAAAATTAAGATAACACCTTATTGCTGAATATTTCTAGCAAGGCAAAATGATCATACATAGCTTAGTAGAACATATGTACCTCAAGCACCACTATTAAAAATGCTGTCATTTGTCATTTAAAGATCTTCATAAGCCACATTCTTCTTATATTCCTAATTTCTTAAATTCTACTACCTTCACACATGATATAATCTTTCTCTTATAGGTCTCTCTATCTCTCATCTCCATTTCTTTGTACTGGCTGTTCTCCATGCCTTGAACAATCTTCTTCCCAACATCTAACTCTTAGAATTTCTGTATTCCTTAGAATTGAGCTCAAACATCATATCATACATAGATATTTCCAAGTATCTCTTGGTGACTATCCCATCTGCTCTAAAGATACCTGCCATCAACTATTTATTTATCTTCTTTATGCTGATTTTATATGCTGTTTTTCCCATTATGTGAACTTCTTGAGATCAAAGAATGTTTTTGCTTTTGTTTTATATCTGCTGCATTTAGCACAGTATCTGGTATATGTGGCAATACTTAGCAAATTTTATTTTTTGATTGAATAATTTATGATAGTATCAATAAGATATAGACCACAAGATGAAGAGTCATGATTATAGAATTCTTATTAGTGAGAAACTGCTTATGGGAAGCCCCTGATGAATAGAAAGGTCCAACTTCACAGTAATATCTGCTCTGGTCTTTGTAAATTGATCTACCATCAGAAACACCAATAATAACAACAACACCAATAACATTTATGTAAGACTGCCTTAATGAACATTTTTAGTTCATTTAGTTTAGTTTATCAAAAGTATTAGAAGCAGTCTATCATACAGGAATCATGCCAAAAGGATGTCACAATACCTGAGATTGGACTTAACAGGACCACAAACAGCCAAAATGCCAGCTGAAAGTTATATAAAATCAGCCTATTTGGATGATGGAATCTCTGTCATTTAGTACATCTGTGCTCACATAAACATGAGTATATCCAACCTGAATATATATATGAATGAATAAAATATCATATAGACTTCAGAAACAGGTGTTTTCTGAGATGCTTACCCCAAATGAGAATTCCCTATGTTTGCTACTTGTAATTGCTTCTACAGCAGTAAATATTTTGAGAATAAGCCTTAGAATGTTTTGAATTTTACTTTTCATTCCTTGTTCTTGAATAAAAGTAAAGTAACATACTAAGTGCTTTTGATACAAATTATTCTAAGCTCTTCAAAATCTTGGAAAAAGAAGAATGAAAATACTGTCTGTAATAAACTAATTTCCAGCTGTCAAGGATAAGACATTACCTAACATTTTTTGTAAGCCAAATTCTCCTGTTATGTAATTTTCAAGTATGTCAGTATATCAGAGCTTCAGGGATCTGTGATTTCATCAACACGAGTGTTTCCTTCTCTAAGAATTTCCAAATACATTTCTATGAATAAGCAGGAATGTGTTCTAAATTGCCAACCTTATAAATGCTAAACTTATATTGATTAAATGGTTGTTGGGTTAGTTTATTCTCAAAAGATATATTTATTTCTTAGCTAAGAATAAAGACTCTGATTTATCAATATTAAAAACTTTCATTCTATAGTATTTAGTAGTGCTAGACTCTACAGACAGTCTGATGAGGCAGCAAATAGGATGCTGGATCTAGATCAGGAAGGTCTGAATTCAAAGCTGTCCTTCCTATCTAAGTGAACCTGAGCAAGTCACTTAACCTTTCTCTAACTCAGCAGTAAACTGGGAATATCACCACCACTAACATTTTATGGCTATTGTAAGAATTGACTGAGATAACATTTATAAAGTGCTTTACACAGTGCTTGGAACAAAGAAAGCACCATATATTTGACTTTTTTTCCTTCTCTTCCTTTTAAGCAATCAATAAATTTTATTTGGATTACTAAAAGTAAAAGTAAATACATAAGGTGTCTCTGATCTTTTATTGAAATTCAATGGACTAAAAGGGCATAGATATGCCATGAAATATGTTTTTACAAATTGTATCTACTCAAATATGAAACTTAACATGAGTTTCTTTCAGAAAATCCAATTTTCTTTCCAACATCTTGGTAGCTCTAGTGATTTCCTTTTTTATGTTCATTGTAGTTTATTGCTATTGATTTTGGAGCCTGTCATTGTCTCATTCCAACAGATATAAGGTCAAACTAGGCCAATGTACATTCCTGCTGTGTCCTCTTGCCTATCAGAGTTCTTATAGCTAATGCAAGCTATGGGCTGTATTAAAAAAGAGAGGCTGAGTATCTCTATATATCAATGGAAATAACATTTGCTGCTTCTTCCAAATAAAATGTCACGATGACTTTAATAAATTGGGTGGAGGAAGGGAAATCAAGGGGGGACAATGAGAGAAATGAGGAAAAATAAAAGAACATTAGAATCCCAAAACTGTATAGGAAAGCAACTAATCTGTTATAGAATGGCCCAGAAGACTTAATGTTAAATTGAGAATTAGACTACCTGGTTGTGAATCCTTTCTCTGGTACTCAATACCTGTGATTATGGTTCAATCTCTGAACTTCTGCAGGTCTCAGTTTCCTCATCTGTAAAGCAAGAAAGTATGACTAAATTACCTCAAAGTTGGCTTCTAGAGCTAAATCTATGATCCTATATTCTCATTTTAATATTAATTCACTTCAGTATTTTTAAATGGTTAATAAGAAAAAGTTGGGGCTATTTTGACTAACATGTGAAAATAAATTGCAAACATATGGGGAAAAAACAGACTGACCCAAGAAACTAGGACATCTGTTTTGCTTAGTTGCTGGCAAGTGTATAAGGAGAAACAAGAAAGGTGATTTATGTTTTCACATGGTGTATTAAAGAGAATTCTTGAACAAAAAAAATGGATCTCCACCTTTTTAGGACATCTATGACAGGAAAAAAAAGTATTTGTCCTTGTCTTATTCAAATGCTATCGTTTCCTCCATACAAATAAGTTATTCTTTGTGAGTATCCTTGAACATCAATTTATGATTTGGAAGACTGAAGCTGATAGCATTATATATCAGTAGAGCAACTCAATACTATAAATCACCTGCATTAAGTTTTTAGAATAGAAGAAGAAAGCTCATCTAGATTTTAATCCTCTTTGTACTTTGCTATAAAAAGACAACCTGAGCAGAGAGGACAAGTTCCAAATATCTGTCGGATTAAAGTCATTTTGTAAGAGAAATTGAACAGGGCCCTGTGATATTTACTCTCCATATGATCTTAGAGAAATCATTGACTTCAATGTTCTTTAGAGTCCTCATCTATAAAAGGATAAGGTTGGAATAACTAGCTTCACGGGACCTTCACAGCTCTAGATCTGTGATCTTATGCTATCTACACCAATTCTCATCAAATATATTCAAAGTAACAACCACTTGTACTAATATAATTTTTACATTCTTCCTTCTCTTATTCTCTTTTGACCCATTCTTGTGTCCTTATCCTTAATCCATTTTGTATATCCTTTATTTTGTCCTTAGCTTTTCTACTAGTCACTTTAAAAGTTTATTTTTAATTTATGAAATAGAAGAATTTTTATATTAAAATAAAAAATATAATTGTACATGAAACTGCAAATCTATTACCCATAATTTGATATACCTTTTAAATATTTAAAAAAATCATCACAGGACTTTTTTGTTGTTTCTTCTCTTTCCCACCTCTCCTCAGAGAGGGCTACTATTAAACAGAAATAGGTATGGGGTGTGTGCATCTGTACATATATGTGTATGTGTATGTCTGGATGCAGACAAAAATCTTCATATGTCCTTAATAGTTAATTTGGGTTTTAAATTATTTGTTTAAAGTCATGCTTAAAACTATATTGCTATTACTTTATGTGATGTTTTCTTGGTTCTTCTCGTTCACTCTTCATTATTTCATGCAAGTGTTTCCAAATTTTTCTAATATCATTTATCTCATTATTACTTGCAGCACAAATAGTATTCCATCCCAAACTTTTGTCACAAAATGTTTATCTATTTCCCACTCAATGGGCATCTCTGAAAATTTCAATTCTTTAGCACCATAAAGAAAGCTTCTATAAATATTTTAGAACATATAGGTTCTTTTCCTTTTTTCCTATTGTCTTCAAAAACAGACCAGGTTGTAATATTGCTGGATCAAAAGGTATAGGCAGTTTAATAACACTTTTGAGTGTAATTCCAGACTGCTCTCCAAAAGGGCTGGAACAGTTCATAATTCCACCAACAATGAATTAGTGTCTTATTTTTTTTCCCACAGGCCTTCCAAAATCCATCACTTTACTCTTCTATCATTTTAATCAATCTGGTAGATGTAAAATAATATTGGAAGACCTCTGCTATTTCCAAAAGTCAGACATAGAGGTACTGACCAAATATGATTCCCTTGCTGTGACTGTGGGCAAGCAAATGTGAAAACAAGCCTGGTGACTGAAGTGCCACAGGGAACAAAAACATTTTAGGGACAGCATAACTGGGGCTTAGGGGAAGAAGAGAGGAGTTCCTGAAGTTGAGTTCTCAGAAAAGATTCAGAAATCTTGTGAGGGCTTAAAACCTAAGGCATTATTATCAACAATTTGGGATTAAAACTTGATTATAATGATATTAAGGTACTAAAAACAAAATGAGACAAATTAAAAATAAAAATTAGTAAGTAAAAGAATCCAACCATACTTGGTGTAAAATATCTAAGTTCATATTCAGAGGAAGTTATTGAATTAATAAAAGCCATCCTACCCCAATAAGTAATGTCAAGTAGGCATAAACCCAAAAAGAAATGTCAGAAAAACTTAAAAAGGAACTCAAAATCAAATAAGAGGAAATGAGGAAAAATTAGAAAACAAATACAAGTTTTCAAGAAAATTATAAAAAATAAAGTTAACCAATTAGAAAAAATAAATGTAAAATCTGAAAGAAAAAAATAACTCCTTGAAAACTAGATTTCGGCAGGTGGAATTGAACGGTATTATAAAACACCAAAATATAATAAAACTAGAAAAAGTAGAAGAGAATCTGAAACATCTCAATTAAAAAAAAACAATTGATCTGGAAAACAGATCAGGGAGATGAAATATAAAAATTATAAGACTACCTGAAGCATGATTTAAAAAAAGAATATGGATACAATAGTACAAAAATTATTAAGGAAAATTGTCTTGAAGTTCTAGAACAAGAATGTAAAGTAAAAAGAAAAAGAATACACTAGTCACTACCTGCCAGAGATCGTAGAAAGAAAATTTACAGAAATGTCATAGCCAAAATTCCCAGAATAAAATGAATATATGGCAAACAACAAGAAAAATATTAAAACTTCAGAAAAACAATCAGGATTTCACAAAACATAGCAACTTCTATATAAAAGACCATAGATCTTGTAATATTATATTTTGAAGAGCAAAGGAGTTGGGGGTGACATTCAAGAATAAGCAAAATTGTCTTAGCAAAGTTATCTTGTGGATTTCTCTTCATCTTATTTTTACTCATTATTTTCTTTCTTACCCTCACCCTATCTTAGTTTCCTTTTTTTCTCTTTTTATTCTATTATTCGTTATATATTCACCTCATTCCCCAATATTAATCTATGTCCCTTTAAATGAAACAAAAAGGTAGCATTATAATTCTTATATTGTGTCCTCTGATCTGTTCTAAAGATCAGTTGCTTTTCTATTGAAATATTTCAAATTCTCTTCTATTTTTCCAGTTTTATTATATCTTCATGCCTTATAACATCAAAGTTAAGTATAGTCCTAAATGGAAAAAAAGAGTATTTGTTGAACTGAAGGACTTTGAGGTCTTTGTAAGAAAAAGTCCAGAACTCAATGAAGAATTCAATATAATAAATCCAGAAGAAATGCAAGGAAATTATTAAATGCTAATTATAAGGCACTGATTAAAGTCAATGGCTTACTTTTGATATATGGAAATATTATTAGCATTAGTAATTATTAATTAGCAGTAGAAATAGTATGCTTAAAATTATTATCTTTACCAAAACAGTTTGAAACAAAGATTGGGTATGAGTTGTATATGATATGGTGATTCTCAAAAAATTTGGGTAAAAAAGGATAAAAAAAGGAAATAATCTCATAACAATGGCACATAGAAGGAAGAACCCTAAAGATGAAGCAGATGAAAAGCTGTTAATATTGCAATCTTACTCTCAACTGAGTTGAAGAGAAAACAACATAGCATCTGTCAATATTGATAAGACTTCTGAGCTTTTGAGCTAGAGTTGAGAAAACTAGGAGATAAAGTGAGAGTGCACCTTTAGAAGGGGTACATTGATTAAAATTGAAAGGTGGAATGGATAGATAAAAGATAATAGAATAAAGAGAAATAAAAAGGTCATTAAGATAGGTGAAAAGAGAAGCTAAAAAAAGAAAAGAATGAGTGAAAATAAGATGGAGGAAAATCCACAAATAGAAATTATAACTTTGAATGTGAATGGAATGAACTTACCCATAAAATGGAAATAGATAACAGATTAAAAATCAGAATCCAACAATATATTGTCTATAAGAAACACATTTAAAGATTAGAGATATCCATAGAGTTAAAATAAAAATTTGGAGTAGAATTTATTATGCTTCAGCTAAAGCAAAAAAAAACAAACAGTAGAGGCAGCAATTATGATTTCAATATTATGGATAAAATAGATTTAATTAAAATAGATGAACAGAGTAACTATACTTGGATAAAAGATACTATAGACAAAGAAGCAATATCAATACTATAAGCACCAAATATTGTAGCATCTAAATTCATTCATTAATGTATTTATTTTTGATGGTTTTTTGTTTTTTTGTTTTTTTGTTTTTTTGTTTTTTTGCTGAGGCAATTGGGGTTAAGTGACTTTCCCAAGGTCATGCAACTAGGACATGTTAAGTGTCTGAGGCCAGATTTGAACTCAGGTCTTCCTGACTTCAGGGCTTGTGCTTTATCCATCCACTGTGCCACCTAGCTGCCCCCTATAGGATCCAATTTTTTTAAGTATTAACAGGTGGATATAGATAGTAGTATTATAATAGTAAAAAATTTTAATCCTCTCCAGATTTATTGATCTAACCAAAACAATAAATAAAAAAAGTTAAAACAATGAATATAATTTTAGATAAGCTATATATTACAGATATATGGAGATAACTAAATGGAAATTGAAAGGAATACAACCTTTTTAAGCAATTAATGATGTCTTTACAAATATTGATCATATATTAACACATAAAATTTTATAGTTAAAAGCAGAAAAGCAGAAATATTAAATATTTCCTTTTCAGATCATAAGGCAATGCTTATATTTGATAAGGGATCAAGGAAACATTAAAAATGAATTGGAGATTAAACAACCTAATCTTAAAGATTAAAGTTAAAGAAATTGATAATTTTATTAAAGAGAATGATAATATTGAGACAACATATCAAAACCTATGGAATAAAAAAAAGCAATTATTAAAAGAAAATGAATATCTCTAAATGCTCACATAAATAAAATAGAAAAAGAGCAAACTAATGAAAATTGTATATACAATTAAATTACAAGAAAACAGTCCCATCTATGCCAAAGTGTAAAATTGTGCCCAGCTCCTAATGTCTCATGTAGCTGAATTCCAAGCCTAGAGAATCTTCCATATTATTGCATATGTGAAAGGAGACTACAAACTGGTGAAAAGAATGCTAGTGCACAATGTGGACCCCGGAAAAAGGCAAAACTCATACAAGGGCTAGGGGGAGGGGGCAGGGAGGGACATACATCAAACCAGATGCTTTTTTATATAAATTACAAAGAAAAAATATAAAGACACATTGTAGGGGACAGACAAGGGGGATGTGTCTTTTCTCAACCTGTTTCCATGAAGACTAGAACATTTCTCTTTGGCTGAGATCAGGTTGGAGCTGCTAGGTGGCACAGTGGATAGAGCTCTGATCCTGGAGTCAGGAAGAAATGAGCTCAAAAACTTATTCAGATACTTACTAGTTGTGTGACACTGAATGTTACTTAACTGTTTGCCTCAGTTTCTTCATCTATAAGATGAGTTGGAGAAGAAAATAGCAAACCACTCCAGTACCTTTGCCAAGAAAACTCACAATGGGGTCACAGAGAATTGCATTCAATTGGATAATAATAGCATCAGAAATCAGGGCCCCTCTCATGGTTGGAGATGAGATTTCTTCTTGCTCTCAGAGAGATACTTATATGCTTTCAGATTGTTTTTTCTAATATATTCTAATAAGTTGAACTTCTATTTCTGTTTACTGCTTCACTTAAATAAATTTATTGGTTTTTCATTATTTGTCATGTTTCTGGCATGACTGGTACTCATTGGGAAGAGATCAATCTGTCATTACAAGGTAATAATCCCTCTCCTTTAAGTGACCAGAGAAGTTGCTTTCATTGTTTACAGCTAAAATATATACATATATATATACATATACATATATATATATATATTATATATATGTAAGTATTCCCAAGACCATCAAAGCTTTGTAAGGGGACAGGAGGAAAATAAAGGTGGATATAATTCTAAAGCAGTTCTCCTCTTGGAAACCAGAGAAAATGCTCTGCCTAACACGTTAACAGGGTATGGACACTTTCCTTTCTTGGAATTTCTCATAATCAAGGTGAATCTATAATTTTATATCTATAAACAAATGCAGGTATAAATATAATTATACACACCCCATCTTCCTTGAGTCATGAGTCTACTCATGACAAGCTATGAAAGCATATATATTTTGAAAAGTCACAGCATTTTAAACTCAGGAAAGAAGGGTTTTTTTTTAAATCCCTGAGAGCTCAGTGAACATGTATTGTACTTATTTGTACTATTATCAAAAGAATCATATTTTCTAAGTGCTTTGACACAAAATCCTTATATTAAATACTAGGAGAGCATAGTGTGAGTAAGAGTAAGTAGAAAATCTGAGAACAGTTTCTTATTTTCCATGTTGGGAAGTCTGAAGAGTTCAAATTACCTTGGGATTAATTTGTATTAACCATACCATGGAGAATTTAGAAAGAATAAAGCCATGGGGCCCAATTAATATCATAAACCAAAGAGAAATTAAAGGAATTAAATAATTTGAATGCCTGTCCGTATACCATAAATAGAAAATTTTCATTTCTTTTCATCTGAATGAATATATTAAATATTATATATTATGTAGTCATTTTTCATAATTGCTCTGTGAGATGAGTTTTTTAAACTACTCTGCTTCATTCTTAAATTTTCTATCAAGATCAATTATCAATCAACAATCTTAAAATGAGCAGTTATGGACATTTGTTCAGTACTTTAAGTACTGACTGACTTTTGATGATCCTATCTGAGGTTATCTTAGCAAAGATATTGAAGGGCTGATCTCAAAATCAAGCCTCTGTTATATACTGGGCAACTATTTTAATTTCTCCATGAACCTTAATCAATCTCAATGACAATGAATTGCTGAGCACTCAGAAATGAGCTTTGGTATACACTGAGATTCCTTTTGAGGTAGCACCCTACATTAATGAAATGTTAGTCTAGTCTATTGCTTTCTCTGTGTATTTGTCTTACTCTTGCCTTCTCTGTGCTATATCTGTCTCTCTCTCTTTAATACATAGAGATTTAGATATGGATTGGTTGGTTGGTTGTTCTTCACTGTCAAAAAGTACCAAAATGGCATCACTATGTCAGAGTCAAATCACAGTGTGTCCAACACTGACTGATAAGGCCGAGGCAATCTCAGAATGCTCTGACATAGTTTAGAGATAAATAGTCCCTTATGAACATCTGGAGTAACTTCTCTAGCTTTGTACATCTTATATTTCTTCTGCGTTAATTCAGTTCTACTTTGCTCATAAAGTACATCACCTTCTCGAATGCTGGGCAGTCCTGTCACTCAATCAATTCTAAAGTTCTAGAGAGACCTTGAGAGTGTCCTTGTATCACTTTTTCTGACCACTGGGTGAGCATTTGCCATTTGTCAATTATGCATAAAATAATCTTTTTGGCAAGTGTACATTACGCATACAAATAATGTGGCCAGCCCAATGGAGTTGTGCTCTCTGCAGTAGAGTTGGAATGCTTGGAAGTTTAGTTCAGGAAAGAACGTCGGTGTCTGGTATCTTCTGCCAGATGATTTTCAGAATCTTCCTAATTCAATGTAAATGGAAGCAATTAAGTTTCCTGGCATGTCACTGGCACAATTTCCGGCTTTCACAGGTATACAACAGTGAGGTCAGCACAATTGCTCTGTAGACCTTGAGTTTGGTGGTCAGTCTAATACCTCTCCTCTCCCACACTTTCCTTCAGAAGCTCCCAAACACTGAGCTAACCCTGGCAATGTGTGTGTCAATCTTATTATCAATGGGAACATTCCTGGAAAGTATGCTACCAGAGTAAGTGGACTCAGCTAGACAGAAAGACATATAGGTAGACACAAAAAGTGTCACTTCTGTCTCCTTCTATGTGATTAGTATTTCAACAGATATCCTTTTGGGGGCTCTTATCCAAACCCATGATTTCACTTGTTGGAGAACTCCAATGAGAAAACTTCCATTTCTATGGATTTGTTTCTATCATTTTAGGGTTCATGTCTTCCAAATGCTTGACATAAGCTCCCAAGGTAAAAAAAAAGTTAGAAGATTGTGGTCACAAAACTACTCTGGGTTACTTCCAATTGTTCACTGAAGGAAGCCATATACTCCCAGAGAGAGGGATGTGAAATGTGGACCACAACATAACATTCTCATACTCTCGATTGATGTTTGCTTACATTGTGTTTCCTTTATCTGATATGTCTTTCATGTAGATACGATTTTTCTTGCACAACAATGATAAGTTTGGAAATGTGTATACATATATTCTATCTGTCAAGTATTTTAACATAATTAACATGTAGTAGATATCCTGCCATCTAGTGGAGGGGTGGGGAGTTGGGGGGAAAAATTTGTAACAGAAAGATATGTGAGGGTTAATGTTGAAGAATTACACATACATATGTTTTGCAAATAAAATAAAAAAAAATCTACTCTGGGTTAAAGAATGGATTTGAACACAAGATTCCCTGATTCTGTGACAAGAGGTCCATAGCATCTGAGGCAGCTTTCTATCTACTAGGTCATATCAACTTTTCTTCATAGATCTATTTTTTTTAAATCAACTTAGTTATTCATAAAAAGGAAAACTTCCTAGTAGATCAGTTTCAGAGAAATACTAAATTTTCAAATAGAATTGGATTGCCAGCTAGATTGTACAATAAATAAAGTGTTGAATATCAATTCAGAGAGATTCTGAGTTACAATTTTACCGAAGATATCTACTAGCCATGTGACTTTGGGCAAGTCGCTTAACCTCTTTCAGCCTCAGTTTCCTCATCTGTAAAATGGGAACAATAATAGTACCTATATCACAGAGTTGTAGTGAGGATCTAATGAGATAATACATGTAAAACACTTTGAAAACTGTAAAGAAATATATGATACTATTATATAGGATAGTGTGGATTTCAAATGTATTGACAGCTAGGACATCTTGCAAAGCTAACTCAAAAGATAGTTCATTAAATCCTGCAATTTCAGCTTAAATTATGCATAAAAGTAGTCTTGGAAACAAATAGAAGATGAGGCAGGCTGTCACTGCTTCATTTTTTTTTTTGCTTAATTTAATTGGGATATTTTTGTGAAGTCAAACCATTCTGGAAAAGTGCTTTAAAATTCAGTTAGCTGAAAATTCTCAATAAAAGGCAGCAGCAGCTGTCATAGTCTGTTCTGCTGTCCCAGTGATACTAATGGAGCAACATCACTGATGCTAATAAAGAAAAGGCAGAGAGCAGAATTGGGGAAGAAAAGGTATTGGCCACAAATGATAGACACAAGCAATAAGCTGCACCTATGCTGTAGGGAAGGGAATTTAAAAGTCATTTAATCTAATCCCTTTTTTATTATTTTATTTTATTTTATTTGCTTTTTGCTGAGGCAATTGAGATTAAGTGACTTGCCCAAGCTCACACAGCTAGGAAAAGTTAAGTGTCTCAGACCAGATTTGAACACAGGTCCTCCTGACTTCAGGGCTGGTGCTTCTAATCCTTTTTTTAAAAAAGAGAAAACTGAAGTCCATAAGGAGTAACTGATGCCTCCAAAACCAAACATGTAGTCACCAATTTAGGAACAGAAGCAACCGAGTTCCAATAAGCAAACCTAGAGGACTCATTTTGATTGAAGTTCTGCTTTTTACTTAATGAGAGACAGAGAAAGAAAGGGTGAGAAAAGGAAAACCCTGGAAGAAGGGGAATAGATTATTTCAAGTGTTTCTAATATTAAAGAACACAATGGGAAATTAAAGAGACCTGGGAATTGATAGAGCCAGAAGATGGTTTCCATTAACTTATTTTTCATTTCAGATTATTTTGTATTTTCTGGACCTAATGTACTTAGTATGAAAAAGTGTCAAGACTCCGATACTACAGAAAAAAATATTTTTACTGTATTTCTGGCCCACAAAAAATCCAAGGCTAAAAAGTGCCAAAAAATGCTCTGGAGACAAGCTGTTCTTCAAGGAGATCCAAACTTCTTTTGCAGACTTGAAAGATTTCGGTGGTTTGGCCATGATTCAACTAAGCTTCAAACATTGTAAATGTTTATTCAGAGTGAACTTTTGAACTGTTTGACTTTGCCCCATTATTTCGGCATCCAAGAAATACATTCATTTTTCACATCGCTAAAGTAAGCATTTTCCATCAAGTTCATTTTTTTAATAGAGCAATAGACCATAAGACTTAGAAGTAATAAGATTCCAAATCATCTACCTATCTATTAAAAGGGAAATGTGTGTGTGTATGTGTGTGTGTGTATATAAATATATATACATATACACATATGTGTGTGCTTGTATGTTCTTGTATATATATATGCTTATACATGTATATATATGTATACATTTAATAAAAATGCACATATTTCTACAAACTATATCAAATAAAGTTTAAGATGGTGATAATGGCATTTGGCATTAACATCACCAAATGATAGAATATTAAATCTAAAAAATGTTTTAGACCTCAGAAGCATTTTGGTAGAGTAGAAAGATTATCTCATACCTCTGCTCTAATTCTGGTCTGCTTATTCATTGCATCTTTGGGCTTTAGTTTCAACAAGTGTAAAAAAAGGAATTAGGACTAGAAAAAGGGTAACTTGGGATACAAATACCACAAGATATCTGTGGTTAGATATTTGGATAAGAAGAGAGAACTTTATTTTTATTAATCTCTGATTTCATTTGTAATTACATGTATTTTATTTTATACACTTAAAATATTATGCTAAGCAGAGATCTATAAGAAGGAAAGAAGGAAGGAGGAAGGAAGGAAGGAAGGAAGGAAGGAAGGAAGGAAGGAAGGAAGG
>JAJPUD010006580.1:33068-59488 GCA_023553655.1 Myrmecobius fasciatus | reverse complement strand
GGAAGGAAGGAAGGAAGGAAGGAAGGAAGGAAGGAAGGAAGGAAGGAGGAAGGGAAGGAGAGAGGGTTAAAATCCCTAGGCTAGATGATATCTATCATCCCTCATACCTCTTTATATATCATCCTATATGCCTCCTTTGACAGATGAAGAGGCTAATATTCAGAGAGGAGAAGTACATTTCTCTAGTACAATGTAAAGCATGAACTTTATCCCCATTTCTTCTGATTCTTATCCTGAGCTCAGATGATGACATGAATGGTATTTTATTTCAGGCTTAATTAATAAAAACTATTCCATGTGTACATGTGTGTGTGCACATGTGTGTACAAGAGAGGAAGCATGGTATAATTTTAGTATAGAGCATCAACTTTTAACCAAGATCTTTAGCTGGATCTATGATTTTATTGAAAGAAGAAACTCCCAGATTAGGAACTCTGCTGATACAGGTGGTACCTTCACTGCAATTTATGGTCTTGGACGGCCTACAGAAAAACTTAACCTGTGGGTTGTGACCCTATGTGGGATTTGTAACAATGTGGGGGGGGGGTCATGAAAAATTTTGCAGTACTGGGTTTCTGAACACACATCAACCAAAGATTAATTCAAAATCAAACACATAATGGTATTTCTGGCAGCACTTACCCATGGTGCATTGGGCATAAAGCCTTGGTTCTGAATACACAACATGCACACTTTGCACTGCATATGGCCTCCCTCCACACAACACCAACGAATGTTGCCAGAAATGCCTTGACTCAGATACAAGACAAGATAGGGTTGTGCAAAAATGTCTCCAGTGAACTGCAACCCCTTCGCACCCCATACATTTTATGTAACCTCTTCTCATTTCAAATCTGAGCAGAGGTGTTTCAGGCAGTGTTCAAAACTAAGACTGCAGTGAAGTCGCTCCCTGCAACAAAAGCAAGCATTAACAGAAACACCCTAGATTCATTATGCATTTGATTTAAAATTAATTTTTGTTGGTATGTGATCAGAAACTTTTTTCTGATACCAAATTTTTTGCAACCCCCATATTTAGTCACACAACCATACACAGGGTTGGGACTCCAAGTTAAGAAGCTTTAGTCTAGACTACTGAAATTTTAAGTCAAACGTGGGACTTGAACCCAAATTGTCCTGGCTCTGCTACCAGCAGTCTGTCCAATGCACTATGCTCTCCTATCCCATCCTCACCCTCATTTCTCTCTCCTCGTTGTCTGTCTGTCTCTTTCTCTGTCTGTCTGTCTCTCTGCCTCTGTCTCTGTCTCTGACTCTGTATCTCTCCTTGTCCCTATCTTTCTCCTTCCTTCTCTCTCTCTTTCTCTCCCTTTTTTCCCCTCTCTCTTCCTCCCTCCTTCTCTTTCTGCCTCTGTCTCTGTCTGTCTCTTTCTCTGTGTGTGTGTTTTTTTCTCTCTTTCTCTTCATTCTCTTTTTTTCTTCCTTTCTGGAATTGTTACCTGTTTCCCAATGGGTGGAATTACCCAAAATCCAGCCAAGGGTAGTAGAGTTAAAATAGCTCTACAGATTGCAGGTTTAGGTTTTCTGCTTTTGCTTTAAAATCTTTTTTCCCCTCAAGGAAGAGAGCCTAGTCAATGAAACCAACCTAGATAAGCTCTGCAGATCCCAGGCTTAGGGTTTTTCTTTTACAGAAGGTTGTGAACAGTTTCACTAGCGTAGGGGAAAAAAAGAAACAGTCTTCTGAGAAATAATAATAATTCCTAGACTTGAAGAAGCCAAAAAGAGAGTTGCTGAAGAAGTTAGCATAAGATTGGCTTTACCTATCAATGAATTTGAGGAAACACTTCCTTGAGTGGAAAAAAAAAAGATATTAAAGCCTGTAATCTGGACTTGTTAGATCCTGCAGGTTTATGTATTCTGTACTCATATGTCTTCCCTCTTAAGGTTCTATAAACTTTTGTTCACTAATCTCCATGGACACTCTATACATTTGTACATCTCCATGGACACTCCATAGACACTGGGCCTTAGGTTTTTGGGTAGGTTATTATGTTTTAATTTTTCTTCTTTTCCTTCTGTTTAATGAATGTTTTTGTTTAAGGGTTAATAGTACCAAATGCAGAGCAAGACAGCAGATTAAAGGCAGGCACTCAATTAAGTTCTTCCAAATTCCCCTTCAAAAAACATTAAAATAACACCTCAACACAAATTCTAGAGTGTCAGAACCAACAATAAGACAGGGAAAACATGTCTCCTCTTGAGCCATCTGGATCTAGTAGTAAGA
The DNA here is from genome assembly GCA_023553655.1 of Myrmecobius fasciatus. Lineage (NCBI taxonomy): Eukaryota > Metazoa > Chordata > Mammalia > Dasyuromorphia > Myrmecobiidae > Myrmecobius > Myrmecobius fasciatus. The sequence continues at coordinate 57,246 of JAJPUD010006580.1, read as the reverse complement.
CATAAATCTAGATGATTGGAGATGGCCCTGGATGAAAGAGACTTTGCCAAAAACTTCTGGACGCAGGTGGCATTTTCAATCTCAAATCTGTTGGAACTGTCTTTGATCACTGCATTGCCTGTTCATCATTTCTTATAAAACAATGTTATTCCATTACATTAATATACCATGACTTATTCAGCCATTCCCAAATGGATAGGTATCCATTCAATTTCTAATTCCTTGCCAACACAAAAAAGAGCCAATACAAAAAAAAAAATTGCACATGTGTCTCTTTTTCCTTCTTTTATGATCTTTTTGGGATCCAAGCCCAGTAGTGACATTCCTGGATCAAAGTTTTATAGCCCTTTGGGCATAGTTCCAAATTGCTCTCTAGAATAATTGCATTATTTCACAACTTCACTAACAATGCATTAATGTCTCCATTTTCCCACATCCCCTCCAAAATTTATCATTATCTTTTCTTGTCATTTTAACCAATCTGAGGAGTGTGAAGTGGTACCTCAGAGTTGCCTTGATTTTCATTTTTCTAATCAATAGTGGTTTGGAACATTTTTTTGGTATGACTTTGGCTTTAATCTCTTTATCTGAATGATGAATGTTGGTGGGGATATAGGAAAACTGGGACACTGATACATTGTTGGTGGAACTGTGAACGGATCCAGACATTCTGGAGAGTAATTTGGAGCTATGCTCAAAAAGTTATCAAACGGTGCATACCCTTTGACCCAGAAGTGTTTCTATTGAGCCTATATCCCAAAGAGATCTTAGAGGAGGGAAAGGGACCCACATGTGCAAAAATGTTTGTGGCAGCCTTTTTTGTAGTGCCTAGAAAGTGAAAACTGAATGGATGCCCATCAATTGGAGAGTGGCTGAATAACTTATGGTATATGGATGTCATGGAATATTATTATTCTATAAGAAACGACCAGCAGGACAATTTCAGAGAGGCCTGGAGAGACTTGCATGAACTGATGCTGAGTGAAATGAGCAGAACCAGGAGATCATTATACACAGCAACAACGATGATCAATTCTGATGGACATGGCTCTCTTCAACAATGAAATGTTTCAAACCAGTTCCAATTGTTCAGTGAAGAAAGCCATATACACCCAGAGAGAGGGGTGTGAAATGAGGACCACAACATAACATTTTCATGCTCTCTATTGATGTTTGCTTGCATTGTGTTTCCTTTCTCTGATTTTTTTTTCTTGTAGATAGGATTTTTCTTGCGCAACAGTGATAAGTGTGGAAATGTGTATACATATATTCAATTTGTCAAGTATTTTAACATAATTAACATGGGGTGGATATCCTGCCATCTAGGGGAGGGGTGGGGAGTAGCGGGGAAAAATTTGTAACAGAAAGCTTTGTAAGGGTCAATGTTGAAGAATTACCCATACATATGTTTTGCAAATAACAAGTTTTAATTAATTAATTTCTTCATCTGAAAGTGTCTGTTTATCACCTTTGACCATTTATCAATTGAGGAATGACTTGCATTCTTATAAATTTTTCTCAGAAACGCTGACTTAAAAAATTGTTTCCCAGTTTTTTGCTTCTCTTCTAATCTTAGCTGCATTAGTTTTGCTTGTGCAAAAACTTAAAAATTTAATGTAATCAGAGTTATCCATTTTGCCTTTCATAATGTTCTCTCATTCTTCTATAGCCATAAATTCCTCCTTTCTCCAGAGATCAAGAGGTAGAAATCTATTTGCTCTACTAATTAGCTTACAGGATCACCCTTTATTTATAAATCCTGAAGCCATTTCTACATTATCTTACTATAAAGTGTGGGATGTTGCTCAATGCCTAATTTCTGCCATACTAATTTCCAAGCAATATTTGTCAAATAGTGTGGTCTTATCCCAAAACATGAAGTCCTTTACTCCATTATCTTTTCCAAAAGCAACTGAATAAGAAAAAATATATCAAATATTTGTATTTTATATAATATATATTATATATAATATATTTATATAATATTTATATATTATACTATATTTTAATATTTTAAAATTTTCCACTGAATTCTCTGTTAAAAGAATTTAGGAAAACAGCATATTCTAGAAGATAAAATGTTCATCTTAGAGCCAAGAATATTTGAGTTAAAAAATAGCAAAGTCACAGGACAAACAGGCAGGCAAACTTATTAAATATATGTTTATTTATATATATAATGTTATTAAATATATAACATTGGACAAGTGGAGTCACTTCTCTGAACATTACTTTCCTCTTTTGTAAACTGAAGAAAATTACTATGGTACTAACCTCACAAGCTATGGTGGTCAAATGAAATGGGTATATAAATACCAGTTTAGAAAATATATTTATATAATGTACCTAAATGCAAGCTAGTCTTACTAAAATAAAAATAAGAGAAATTAAAAATAATTTTTTCTCCACATGTTGAAAAGGAATCACTATTTCATAGTTTCATGGAATTAGGGATATAAGGAACACAAGTGAAGAAAATGCTCCCAAATCCCCATAATATATCAGGAAGACCAATAATAAAGGAAAAAAAATACTTCCTTAAGTTTCTCCATCAAGGCCAAAACTGCACAAAAAAAGATGACAACGATCTTGAGGCAGTTCAAAAAGGAGATATCTGGCAGGCAGAAGCCAAAATTGAGGGAGGAAAAGAATGTGAAAATAAAAATAAAATTAAGCAAATAAAAGAGATGACAACTCTGAGAGCCAAATCTATTTCTTTCTTTCTTTTTTTCTTTTTCTTTTTTTTCTTCTGAGGCAATTGGGGTTAAGTGACTTGCCCAGAGTCACACAGCTAGGAAGTGTTAAGTGTCTGAGATCAGATTTGAACTCAGGTCCTTCTGACTTCAGGGCTGGTGCTCTATCCACTGCGCCACCTAGCTGCCCCCAAATCTATTTCTTTAACCTGTCTTTTTCCCCTTACCACTAAGAGAAGTTTCCTGAAGATAACAACTACTTAATACATGCCAACTGACTAACTTACAATAGACAGATCCAACTATACTTAGAATCAGGCTGAATACTGTGAAATCTTGTAGTAAATGTCTTTATGAAAAAGCAGGAGCAGGTAATTATTCCATATAAAAATATATGCTAATTTTAATTAAACATTAACTGAACTATTACAAGGAACCATGAGGTATTAAGTAATCTTATGATAGAAATGAGGTAAGTAACATCTGTCTATGCTGAAAGATAACATTTTTAAGATGCTCCAAGATGGGGACAAGAGGAGGTTCATTTCTACAAGGGGAATTAAAGATTGTATCAATGAATGGACATTTAATGAATCTAAAATATGACACCAGGTGTTGTTGCAAATATTTAGATAACAAAATTAAAGATATATGAAAACACATTGATCATTTAAAATATAAACTATTCCAGAATGTGTTTTTTGAAGGAAAAATATAGTCTATTAGAAAGTAAGTATAGCAAAGCATCATTTGAACTTTGTACCCCAAAGGATGTTCATTGCTGCCTAATCATTCAAGTGAATATCTAAACACTAACTGAACACAATTCCTGGTTCAAAATACAGTTGGAATATCTCAAAGAGAGAAAGAAAGTCTGATTATTTATACATACTTCATGTTATTGAGCTTTCAAAGTCTAGTTTTGGAATTTCTTCCCATGGTTGTCATGATCAAATAAATTAGTTAATTTCTCTGAGCCTCAGTTTCCTCATCAAGAAAGCAAACATTTATTTAATACTATGCACTGTGCTAAATCCTGATAATTCTGAATAAGAAAGAAAAGAGAGAGATGAAAATATAAAACAGTATCTGACTTCAAGGCACGTAAATATAGAGATGCCCACCATTCTATAGAGAATGCCTGGGACAAGAACCCTTTCAGTAGCACCACATGTACATACCCTGGAGCTAAGATGATTGTGGTTATATATTTCTCCTAGCCCTTTCTGATAGGTCCTTTGATAATCAATATATTCAACCAGAGGCTTTGGGTTGTTTTCTGTGTACCTCCTCTACTCTACAACTCTGGATGTGGAAATTCTCTTCACTGATGCAAATAAGAAGCTCAGCTGAAACTTAGTCTTAAATGTTTGCCTGGATGTAAAGGAACTTGCCAATGCTAACAAGCTAGAATATGTCCTAGGCAGATCTTGAACTTGGATTTTCCCTGACTCCAATAGCAGTCATCTCAATGAATATTCCCTTCAAATGTTTTCATTTTCATTTTACAGAAAAGAAACTAAGATTCTGTGAACTTTTTCCAGGGTCATACAACTGCCAATATTGTGGGAGTAGAACACAAAATCAAATCTCATGATTCCAATTCCAGTTCACTACTCATTATATCACACTGCCTATCTGATTATAATCTATATAAGAAGAACCTATATAAGCTAGAGCAAAGACACTGACCAAAGTATACAGAAAACTGGGGAACAAATAAGATTTTATGTACCATGATACTAACAAGAAAAACAATAGTGAATTTAATAAAAAATCTTCAACTTATATTCATTGTTCATGACATGGGGTTTCAGAGACAAAATGTAAATTATAGGCCTGTTGACCCACCCTCTTTTTTTCATAGATTGGAAGACTAAGCTCGATAGAAGTTAAATAATTTTATCTATATAGCAACAAATTCTTTGTGTGAGCTTAGAAAAATTATTTAACTTCTATGTTGTGAACAATGAAATTTGGGGAGGGAAACCTGTTGCCATCAAAGGTTATTTCTCCACCCTGTTTACTCCTACCTCTGTGAACTTGCTCATTGTCATTTTTACCCATGAATGTAATGATTATCCTATGTTTCTGTCTCCATCTCTTTAATTACCTCTTCATTTCCTTCAAGTTTCCCCTCAGTTGTTTCCTGGTCCAGAAAATCTTCCTTCACTACCACAACACAACTCTCCCTTCAAAGGGAATGATATCTTTTCAAATTCATTGAAGTACTTTTTTGTGGGACTCTTTTACATGTATCTCACTTTTTTATGTCATGCTTACTAGTATTCACATCTTCTGTTGCTCCACAGCTATATTGTAGGTCCTTAAGAGAAGGGTCTGTTTCCTTGTATCTCCAGAACCTACCCAATGCTATTTTTATGTGTAGTCAATTCCTTATAAATGTTGACAAATGTATAAGCACTTGAGAAGTAATATAGAATGCTACAGAATGTTTGACCTGGATTCAGGAATACCTTCATTACAATCCTACTTCTGACACATCTAGCTATGTGATAAAATTTAATAGAAATGATTGTCATTATTGATATTATAATTAGTTATAATTTAGATAGAACTTTTAGGTTTGTATATCCTCATAAAATGGAAACTATAGTAATCTCCACTTTACAAATGTGTACCCAGAAGTGAAGAGATTAATTAGCAATAATTTAGCAATCAAGAATAATTAGCAATAAATGTCTGCAACAGGATTTGAATTCACGTCTTCTAGGTTCCAAGTTCAGAACTCAATCCAATATATCACTGAGCATACAAATCCACGTATTTAAAAAAGTATTTTGCAAATACCAATTTATCTGAACCTAAGAAAAATAATTCAGTGATTTTGTTAAAATTCTAGGGTATGTCCTGTGTTAGTAGAGAGAGTTCCAAAGCTAGAAAATTCTTGGTCCTTATCATATTAAAACAATGACTTATTGAAGAAGCATATAGATATAGATATATGGATATGTGTTATATATATATATATATACTATATTAACATTAATAACAAACAGCAATGAAAATATTTTATATCATTTGTATAATGTTTTAAATTTTGCACAGTGTTTTACCAGTGTTAACTCATTTGATTCTCATATCTCTGTGAATTAGGACCTTTTATTATAGCCAGTAGAAGGAGCTAAGTGATACATGGGATAGAGTTCCAGGCCTAGAATCAGGAGGATGTGTGTTAAAATGCATCCTCAGACAATTACTGACTATGTGTCTCTGGACAAGACACCAGCCCTATTTGACTCAGTTTCTTAATCTATAGAATGATCCAAAGAAGGAAATCCACAAACCACGCTAGCATCTTTGTCAAGGAAACTCTAAATGAGGGCACAAAGAGTCAGACACAACTAATCAACTAAACACCAAAAAATTATAACCACTGTCCAATTGGGGAAGCAGAATTAAGAAAGATTGAATTTAAACTCAGGTCATCCTAATTCCAAATCAGGCATTTTATCTTCTTTATCACTTATCTGCTCGATCAAATAAGAAGTAACATCTTTGTACCACTTAAAGTTTTATAAAGCACATATACATGTACACATATATACATATGCATGTGTACAAACACATTCAATCTTATAAAGGAAGAATTATTACCCTCCCCATTTTGAGAAAAATAAAGCAAAGTGATTAAACTATTTACTGAGGTTCTTAAATGGCAAATTTTTTAAGGTAAGGTTTGAATCATGGTCAACAGCATTCAATTTACCATTAATTAATTAGAATCCAAATACACACTTTTTAAATGTCCTATATCCTAGAGAATCTGAATCTTAAAACCTTGAGCTTAAGCTTAGCTATTGATCCTGTGTATCTAAGACTGTACCAGGATACCCCAAGCCATGGCAAGTCCTAACAAACCAAAATGAATTAAGTATGGATTCTGTTTTGATATTCTGGGGACTAGCCAAGTTCAGTGATTCATCACCAGAGAGTTGGCCACTAAATAATAGAGGTTTTGGTCACAGTAACTCAGGAAACAAATTAATAAAGGTATAAAATTTATAGAAATGGAGAAAATATCTACAATTATAAAAGCAAAGTTATGCTAATGTATATCAAAAATAGCACTATCTAAATTAGATACCACTATTTTGGTAAATAATGTTATAAAGCATTAATTAACACAATCAAGAGGTGATATTTTGATTTATATGGAGTATAAGCATTAGAGTCAAGGACTAAGGTCATGTCTTGCCTTTGAAATTACCTTTGTTACCATTAGCAATTCACTTAACATCCCATTGCTAAATAATTCAATGCTAAGAAATTAAAACCACTAGATACATACATGTCACTGTTATGTATTTGTAAATGGGGCTTTCACCCCAGAGAAATTGCCCTATATTGATGAAATAATAGGTCTGGACCTAACATGACAACCTCTGTTCTCTAGGTTACTTATATTTTTACATTATTATCATCTGCTTCCCAAAGAACAATAGCAAAGGGTTTTGCATTTTGATGTTTTGACAACTTTACTCTTTTTTCTTCATCCATTTATTTTGTACTTATCCTCTCAGGCTTTTCTGTGATATTGATCAAGTTCTTTCTAAAGTCTTTCCTTGACAATTCTCCTTCTGACTTGTTAAAGTTATTTTTTCCTAGCAACTTTGATCACTTTTCCCCTTTCCTGACATATATGATTTTCCCCCAGGACTCTGCTCTCAGATTTCTACATTTCTTTCTCTAAATTCATTTTGTCAGTGAGCTCATCTGCTCTCACTTTTTTCCATTATCACTGTCTTCTAGATAATTCCCAACTCTGTATCTCCAGTCTTGACCTCTCAACTTATATTTCTATTCTATATTTTCAACCATCTACAGAAAAAAGCCATCCATCCACTGCCTTCTTACTTTAAACTCAACATGTCCAATTTTGTATGTATTCTTAATATATGTCACAGTGTTAGCTTAATAAATACTTTTAAGAACCCTAAAGACTCAAATAAAAAAAATTACTAGAAACAATTCACAACTTTAGTAAAGTTGCAGAATACAAAATAAATCCACATAAATCATCAGCATGTTTATATATTACCAGCAAAGCTCAGCAGCAAGAGATACAAAAAGAAATTCCATTCAAAATAACTATTGATAGTATAAAATATTTGGGAATCTATCTGTCAAGGAAAACTCAGGAACTATATGAATTAAACCACAAAACACTTTCCACACAAATTAAGTCAGACCTAGTCAATTGGAAAAAATCAAGTGCTCATGGGTAGGCTGAGTGAATATAATAAAAATGACAATACTACCCAAACTAATTTACTTATTTAGTGCCATACCAATCAAACTCCCAAGAAATTATTTCACAAATCTAGGAAAAAAATAGTAGCAAAGTTCATTTGGAAGAACAATAGGTCAAGAATCTCAAGGGAATTAATAAAAAAAAAAGGCTGATTAAGGTGGCTTTGCTGTAACAGATCTAAAACTATATTATAAAGCAGCAGTCATCAAAACCATATGGTATTGTCTAAGAAACAGAATAGTCGATCAGTGGCATAGGAGAGCATCACAGGACAAACTAGGCAATAACTATAGCAATGTAGTGTTTGATATACCCAAAGACCCCAGCTTTTGGGATAAGTTCTCACTATTCGACAAAAACTGCTGGGAAAATTAGAAACTAGTGTGGAAGAACTTAGGGCTTGACCCACACCTAACACCACATACCAAGATAAGATCTAAATGGGTTCATGATCTAGATATAAAAAGGGATATTGTAAGCAAATTATAGGAACGTAGTATAGTTTACCTCGCAGACCTGTGGAGATGGAATAAAATTATGTCCAAAGAAGAATTGGAACTCTTAATTGAACACCAGATAGAAAATTTTGACTATATGAAGTTAAAAGTTATTGTACAAACAAAACTAGTGCAGACAAGATTAGGAGGGAAGCAATAAATTGGGAAATCATCTTTACATTGAATGGTTCTGATAAAGGCCTCATTTCTAAAATATATAGAGAATTGTCTCATATTTATAAGAACTCAAACCACTCTCCAATCGATCAATGATCAAAGGATATGAACAGACAATTTTCAGGTGATGAAATTAAAACCATTTCTAGTCATATGAAAAGATGCTCCAAATCACTATTGATCAGAGAAATGCAAATTAAGACAACTCTGAGGTACCACTACATACCTGTCAGATTGGCTAAAATGACAGGAAAAGATAATGATGAATGTTGGAGGGGATGTGGGAAAACTGGGACACTGATACATTGTTGGGGGAACTGTGAATGGATCCAACCATTCTGGAGAGCAATTTGGAACTATGCTCAAAAAGTGATCAAACTGTGCATACCCTTTGACCCAGCAGCATTTCTATTGGGCTTATATCCCAAAGAAATCTTAAAGGAAGGAAAGGAACTCACATATGCAAGAATGTTTGCAGCAGCCCTTTTTGTAGTGGCTAGAAACTGGAAGCTGAATGGATGCCTATCAATTGGAGAATGGCTGAATAAATTATGGTATATGAATGTTATGGAATATTTTTGTTCTATAAGAAATGACAAGCAGGATGATTTCAGAGTGACCTGGAGAGATTTGCATGGACTGATACTGAGCAAAGTGAGCAGAACCAGGAGATCATTATACATGGCAACAACAATACTGTATGATAATTAATTCTGATGGACATGGCTCTCTTCAACAATGAAATGCTTCAAACAAGTTCCAATTGTTCAATGAAGAAAGCCATATACACCCGGAGAGAGGGATATGAAATGTCGACCACAATATAACATTTTCATGCTCTCTATTGATGTTTGCTTGCATTCTGTTTCCTTTCTCTGATTTTTTTTCTTATAGACATGATTTTTCTTGCACAGCAAAATAAGTGTGGAAATATGCATAAATATACTCAATTTGTCAAGTATTTTAACATAATTAACATGTAGTGGACTTCCTGTTATGTAGGGGAGGGGTGGGGACTAGGGGGGCAAAATTTGTTCATGAAGCTTTGTAAGGGTCAATGCTGAAGAATTACCCATACATAGGTTTTGCAAATAAAAAGTTTTAAATAAATAAATAAATGAATGCTTTTAATTCCATTCCATATGTGCCATAGCTTTTCTGTTCTCCACACTGACAAGTATAAGTTACTAAACACATTCTAATGAATATTTGCACAAAAAAATACATGAATAGTGCACAAAATAAAGGGTTTATTTAACCATAAACTGCAGAAAATGTTTATTAGTTAATTAAAGTGTGTGGTACACAGTGATAGATCGTGGATTACATGGCATGTCACCATGCAACTTACAGTGTAGAAACCGGATAAAGTATAAACACAGATAAACATAATATACAATACAAGTATATTCAAGAATTGACAAAGTATGTTACTTTTATCAGAGGGAAGATGTTGTTACTGTTTGAGATTGGAGAACTCAGGGAAGGATTATCAAGAAGATGACATTTGAATTACATTTTTAAAAATGGACAGGAATTCATTGGCCAAAGTATAATCACAAGATTAAGCTGGAAAAATCCTTAAAGATTATCTCTCATTTTAGAGATGAGTTCTCTCTACTCGAGACTGTTCTCAGAATGGGGAAAAAAACTAAAAATTAGATGAGGGTAACATGATTATATAACAGTGTGCCTGAAAAAGACTTAGGGGTTGAGAGCCAAGATGGTGGAGTGCAGATACGACTCTCTGTGATCTCCTCTGGCCTTCTCTCAAACCAACAGCAGATGAAGCCTTTGAACTTGTTCCTGAGTCAAAGCTCCCCAAAAAACTTGGAATACAACAAATTCCCAAAAGTTACCTTGGAAGAGCTTTGGAGCAGGTATGTTTCAGTCAGGCAGAGGGACAGTCTGCTGAGCCCAGATGGCAACAAGGGGAGACAGGGCAAAAAGCTGGTTCCAAACTCAGACCATTGCAGTTTCTAAGCACCAGGGAAGTTTCTCTGAGGCGCTTAGGCTACTCTGCCCTGGTTACAAGCAGATCCACCTTTTATAAAAGGTAGATTGTAAATCATTAAAATATTCCGACCTAGCCCCTATAGCCCAGCACTAGAAGTCAATCAGCCAAACTGTCCCAGGGAAATTTAAAGCAGCTGTTACTCCTTTGCTTTGAACAGACCTCAACCTCTAAAAAATAAATAAAAAACAAAAAAGAACCCTCAATGTAGGCAGCTTTTATGGAGAAAGAGAACAGCCCTCAGATTCTGAGGTTCATAAAGGTAAAGCAAGTCCAGAGGAAGACACAAAGGGAGACATGAGCTGGTACCCATTTAAAAAAACTTTTCTGGAAGACTGCATAAAGAATCTTAAAAAAAGAGAAGAAACATGGGGAAATGAAATGAGATCATTGAAAGAAGGATATAACACCCTACAAAAGATATGAAAAAAGACACCAATTCACTGAAAAACAAAATTTGTGAAATGAAAAAAGACTGTGATGAACAAAAACAATCAATTGGCCAATTACAAAATGAGGTAAAAAAGGTAACTGAAGAAAATAATATACTAAATATTAGAATTGAGCAAAAGGAAGTGAATGAATCAATAAGACTTCAAGAATCAGCCAAACAAAAACAAAAAAATGAAAAAAATAGAAGAAAATATTAAACATCTCCTAGGAAAAACAACTGAACTGGAAATTAGATCTAGAAGAGACAATCTAAGGATTACTGGACTTCCTGAAAGCAATGATGAAAAAAAGAACCTAGACACTATCTTACAGAAAATCATGAAAGAAAACTGCCCTGATGTTTTAGAATCAGAAGGTAAAATAGTCATTGAAAGAATTCACCTATCTCCTCCTGAACTCTTTCAAAATTAAATCCCCAAGGAATGTCATGGTTAAATTTCAGGACTATTGCACCAAGGAAAAGATACTGCAAGCAACTAGAAAGAAACAATTTAAATACCAAGGAGCCATAATTAGGATCACCCAGGATCTATCAGCTATTACATGAAAGAATCAAAGGGCCTGTAATCAGATATTATGAAAGGCAAAGGAACTTGGATTACAGCCAAGAATAAGCTATCCAACCAGAATGGGCATTATCTTTCAGGGACGAAGATGGACATTTAAAGGTATAGGTGAATTTCACCTATTTCTAATGAAAGGACCAGATCTGAACTAAATATTTGATCTTCAAACAAGAACTCAAGAGAAGCATAAAAAGGTAAAAAGGAAAGAACTCTTGAGAACTATATTTCTATTATGGGTATACTTAGAGAATGTGGGTATAATTTGATTTTACTTTGATAATATGAAAAAGAAACAAGATGTGGAAAGGGGATCATACTGGAAAAAAGGGGGGAAAGGTAAAATAAGGTTAAAAAGAAAGGACGTAAAAATAAGGTAAAATCTTATGAAGAGGCAAAGAAAATCTAATATGTGAGGGAAAGAAGGGAGGGGGATGAGCATTGTGTAAATCTTTCTCTCATCAGTTTGGGCTCTAAGAGAGAATATCAGACATATTTGGTTTCACAGAGAAACTTGTCCCACTTTATAAAAAAGTGGGAGTGAAAGGGGGAAAAGGGGGAAAGACTAATAAGAAAATAGAAGACAGTGGAAAGATGTTAAAAAAAGGGAAAGGGGTGCAAAAAGGTGGAGGACTGTTTGAGGGAGGTGGTCATCAAAAGCAAAATGCTCAGGAGGGGGTAAGAGAGAAAGGGGAAAGGAAAGGGAAAAAATAACTATGGGTAAATAAGATGGCAGGAAATACAGAACTAGTCATTTTAACTGTGAATGTGAATGGGATGAACTCTCCCATTAAACGGAAGTGGATAGCAGACTGGATTAAAAGCCAGAATCCAACAACATGTTGTTTACAAGAAACACATCTAAAGCAGAGAGACACATACAGGGTGAAGGTAAAGGGCTGGAGCAGAATCTATTATGCTTCAGGTGAACAACAACAACAACAACAACAACAAAAACAACAACAAAAAAAAAACAGGGATAGCAATCCTGATATCAGATCAAGTAAAAGCAAAGATAGATCTAATTAAAAGAGATAAGGAAGGAAACTATATTTTACTAAAGGGTACCATATATAATGAAGCAATATCAATACTAAACATTTATGCACCAAGTGGAATAACATTCAAATTCCTAGAAAAGAAGGTGAGAGATGCAAGAGAAAATATACAGCAAAACTATATTAGTGGGGGATCTCAACCTTGTTCTCTCAGAACTAGATAAATCAAACCACAAAATAAGTATGAAAGAAGGTAAGGAGGTAAACAAAATGTTAGAAAAGTTTGGTATGATAGATCTTTGGAGAAAATTAAATGGAGAGAGAAAGGAGTTTACTTTTTTCTCAGTGGTTCATGGAACTTATACAAAAATTGACCATGTGTTAGGGCATAAAAACCTCAAAATCAAATGGAGAAAGGCAGGAATAATACATGCATCTTTTCAGATCATGATCCAATAAAAATGACATGCAATATAAGGTCAGGAGAAAATACACCAAAATGCAATTGAAAACTAAATAATCTCATCCTAAATATTGAATGGGTGAGACAGCAAATTATAGGCATAGTTAATAATTTCATTCAAGAGAATTACAATAATGAGACAACCTACCAAAATTTCTGGGATTCAGCCAAAGTGATTTTAAGGGGAAATTTTATATCTTAAAATGATAACTTGCATAAAATATAGAAACAAAAAAATCAATGAATTGGGCTTGCAACTAAAAAGCTAGAGAAAGAACAAATTAAAAACCCCCAATCAAATATCAAACTTGGAATCCTAAAAATAATAGGAGAGATGAATAAAATGGAAAATAAGAAAACTGTTGAATTAATATATAAAACTAAAACTTTGTGTTATGAGAAAAACAAAATAGATAAGCATTTAGTTAATTTAATTAGAAAAAGGAAAGAAGAAAATAAAATTGTTAGTCTCAAAAATGAAAACGGAGAATATTCCATCAATGAAGAGAAAATTAAAGCAATAATTAGGAGTTACTTTGCCCAATTTCATGCCAATAAATTTGATAATCTAAATGAAATGAAGGAAAAATCTACAAAAATATAGAATGCCCAGGTTAACATAAGAGGAAATAAATTATTTAAATAGCACCATTTTAGAAAAAAGAAATAGAACAAGCTATTAATCCACTCCCTAAGGAAAAATCTCCAGGGCCAGATGAATTTACATGTGAATTCCACTAAACATTCAAAGAACAATTAATTCCAATACTATATAAAGTATTTGACAAAAATAAGGAAAGAAGGTGTTCTACCAAATTCCTTTTATGATAAGATATTGTTGCTTTAGTTATTAGCAGGTAGGGTAAAAACAGAGAAAGACAACTATAGACCAATTTCCCTAATGAATATTACTGCAAAAATCTTAAATAAAATACAACAATGAGATTGTAGAAAATCATCCCCAGGATAATACACTATGATCAAGTAGGATTTATATCAGGAATGCAAGTTTGGTTCAATATTAGGAAAAGTATCAGCATAATCAACTATATTAATAACCAAACTAACAAAAATTATATGATTACCTCAATAGATGCAGATAAAATCCAACACCCATTCCTTTTAAAAACACTGGAGAGTATAGGAATAAATGAACTTTTCCTTAAAATGATTGGTAGCATCTGTTTAAAACCATCAGCAAGCATCATATCTAATGGGAACAAACTAGAACCATTCCCAATAAGATTAGGAATGAAACAAAGCTGTCCACTGTCACTATTATCATTCAATACTGTATTAGAAATATTGGCTTTGGCAGTAAGAGAAGAAAAAGAGATTAAAGGAATTAGAGTAGGTAATGGGGAAACCAAATTATCACTCTTTGCAGATGATATGATGGTATACGTAGAGAAGCCTAGAGACTCAACTAAAAAAGTACTAGACATAATTCACAATTTTAGCAAAGTTGCAGCATACAAAATAAATCCACATACATCATCATCATTTTCATATATTACCAAGAAAGTTCAGCAGCAAGAGATATAAAAAGAAATTCCATTCAAAATAACTGTCAGTAGTATAAAATATTTTGGAATCTATCGGCCATGGGAAATTCAGGAACTATACAAACAAAACTACAAAACACTTTCCACACAAATAAAGTCATACTAATCAGTAGGAAAAATATCAAGTGTTCATGGGTAGGCTGAGCAAATATAACAAAAATAACAATACTACCTAAATCAATCTACTTACCAATCAAACCCCCAAGAGATTATTTTACAGATATAGAAAAAAATAGCAGCAAAGTTCATCTGAAACAATAAAAAGTCAAGAATTAGTGAACAAAAATGCTGATGAAGGTGGCCTCGCTGTGCCAGATCTAAAACTATATTATGAAGGAGTGGTCATCAAAACCATTTGGTACTGGCTGAGAAATAGAGTAGTTGATTAGTGGAATAGGATACGATCACAGATGAAAATAAGCAATGACTATAGCAGTCTAGTGTTTGATAAACCCAAAGATCTCAGCTTTTGGGATAAGTACTCACTATTTGACAAAAATTGCTGGGAAAACTGGAAATTAGTATGGAAGAAATTAGGGCTTGAACCACTCCTGACACCACATACCAAGATAAGATCTAAATTGGTTCATGATTTTTACATAAAGAGTTATATTACAGTCAAATTAGAGGAACATAGGTTAGTTTACTTTTCAGATCTGTGGAGAAGGAAGGAATTTGTGTCCTAAGCACAACTGGAACTCTTAATTGAATAGATAGATATTATTTTTATTAAAGCTTTTTATTTGAATAACATATGTATGGGTAGTTCCTCAGCATTGATCTTTACAAAGCTTTCCATTACAAATTTTACGCCCAGTCCCCTCCATTCCCCTAGATGGCAGGAAGTCCACTACATGTTAATTATTTTAAAATACTTGACAAGTTGAATATATGTATACATATTTCCATACATCATTGTTGTGCAAGTAAAATCTTATTTACAAGAAAAAAAATCAGAGAAAGGAAATACAATGCAAGGAAACATCAATAGAGAGCATGAAAATGTTGTGTCCACATTTCATATCCCTCTCTCTGGGTGTATCTTCACTGAACAATTGGAACTGGTTTGAGACATTTCATTGTTAAAGAGAGCCATGTCCATCAGAGTTGATCATCATGTAATATTGTTGTTGCTGTGTATAATGATCTCCTGGTTCTGCTCGTTTCACTCAGCATCAGTTCATGCAAGTCTCTCCAGGCCTCTCTGAAATTATCCTGTTAGTCGTTTCTTACAGAACAATAATATTCCATGACATTCATTTACCATAATTTATTCAGCCACTCTCCAATTGATGGGCATCCATTCAGTTTCCAGTTTCTAGCCACTACAAAAAGGGCTGCCACAAACATTCTTGCACATGTGGGTCCCTTTCCCTCCTCTAAGATCTCTTTGGGATATAAGCCCAATAGAAACACTGCTGGGTCAAAGGGTATGCACAGTTTGATAACTTTTTGAGCATAGCTCCAAATTGCTCTCCAGAATGGTTGGATCTGTTCACAGTTCCACCGACAATGTATTAGTGTCCCAGCTTTCTTACATCCCCTCCAGCATTCATCATTATAAATAGAAAATTTTTGATCATATCAAGTGAAAATTTTTTTTGTACAAACAAAATTAATGCAGACAAGATTAGGAGGGAAGCAATAAATTGGGAATTCATTTTTACATTTAATGGTTCTGATAAAGGCTTCATTTCTAAAATATATAGAGAATTGACTCATATTTATAAGAATTCAAGCCACTCTCCAATCAATAAATGGTCAAAGGATATGAACAGACAATTTTAAGATGAAGAAATTAAAACTACTTCTAGTCATATGAAAAGGTGTTCCAAATCACTATTGATCAGAGAAATGCAAATTAAGACAACTCTGATGTATCACTATATACCTGTCAGATTGGCTAAGATGACAGTAAAAGATAATGACGAATGTTGGAAGGGATGTGTGAAAAGTGGGACACTGATACATTGTTGGTGGAACTGTGAACGAATACACCATTCTGAAAGGTAATTTGGAACAATGGTCAAAAAGTTATCAAACTATGCATACCCTTCTAAAAGGGTACAAAAAGCATACAATGATCCTTTCATTTTTGTTAATTAACAAGCCAAACAATACTGATAAATACCGACCTTTGCTGTTGCTTTTTTTTTTTTTTTTTTACAATCCTGCAGTGCAAAACCATGTTAATTTGCTAAATATTCTGGGAAAGAGGGCTGTGGAAAATAAGTTTAAAAAAAAACTTCTAAAAACTAGGAATTTATTTATGAAACCCATTTATCTTCAACTTCCTTTTCACAATGCAAGTAATGATGCTAATATAGTATAGTTTCCTTTAAGGCACTGGTGTAAAACTCAAATAGAAACTACTCATTGCCGGTCAAGAACTAACTTAGAAAATCACAAATTGACATTATCTAAGTTGTATTATATATTGTATTATATATATATATATATATATATATATACACATACACATATATAATGTATTATATTTATTTTGTCATTTTGTTAAAAATTTCCAAATTATATTTAATCTGATTCTGGTCTCTTTTCCTAAGACTATGAGTTTTTTACCTCTGCTGTCCTAAATCCTGAGTGTCCTGCCACCAAACAATGAAAACATTAAAAAGTATGAACTAATCTAAGGAAAATTATATTTGACAGAACAGAATTGAAAAGTTCCTTAGCCTTTTATTAAATCCATGAAATTCTCTAGCATTTATCTTCAAAAAAGAATTTTTGCAAAATCAAATATCAGCTTCTAATCCCTGAAAATATCAAAAGACCATATACCTTCCAAATGCAACATCAATTAGACACAACACTAATCCTTTGATTTCTAATACATCCTAGAAAAGCTGTGGCTGGCATCTGTTATTTTGATTTATTTTCACTTTTCAGCATATGTTCAGATAGCTTTGCATGTTTAATTAATAACTTGTGCCAAATCATGTATTTAGGTGGCACCTTCCATCTCAAATATAGCTGAGGAAGTTAGTGGATTCAGAGGCTATATGTGCAGAAGAAAGCAATTATTTGAACTCTTTATTCAGATATTTCCTAACACCCCATTGTTGAAGGAAAGGAAAGTATTAGTTATTTTTTTAACCTGCAACTAACAAATTTGTTTTTTATATTAATCAGATTCACTGTAATTTTCACAATTTACATTACTTTAAAAGATATGCTTATTGAAAGAATGGGACATAAACTCCTATGACAGACAAGAAATGAAGAAATCTTCCAGAATGTAAGAATGATAGTACTAGCAGTCTAGTCTGATGCCACTTTGTGGAATAGAGATGATCCAATATTCTTGAAGGGTAGACTAATACAGTACATTCCCCAACAGATGATATATCAAGCTACAAAAGCTTTTGAAAACGGAATGGTGTCTAAGGAGTAGTCTAGCTAAGTTTGAAGATCTTCATTATCAGATTGACTTGAGGATGATAAATATTTTTCTACTTCCTCAAAACATCTACCATGACAAATAGGCTTGTGATCTATATAAAGAAGGTAGCTATACTGACACAATCACAGAAATGTGAAGTACTGAAAAATACATGGAAATGCCTACTTCTTTAGGATTCAAACATAAAATGAGATCTACAAAATGAAGTTGTTACCCATAAAAGGGGTAATAATTAAGTCTACTCTTATGAAATTTAAGGTGACCTATTTAAGGTCACCAGATCTCACACTAAGGCAATTATATCCAGTCTAACTTAAATGTTGTTTAGTTGTTTTGTCATGTCCAATTCTTTTTGACTCCATGGACCACAAGACATCTATACTGTCCATGGGGGCTTTTTTGGCAACAATTTTGGAGTAGTTTTCCATTTTCTTCTCCAGTGGATTAAGGAAAACAAAGGTTAAGTGATTTGCCCAGGTTCACACAGTGTGTAAGCAGCTGAGGATGAGTTTAGATCAGGTATTCCTAACTCCAGACCCAATGCTCTATCTCTGAGCTACCTAGTTACCGTCTTAATTTATTAAATGATGACTATATAAATACATGAAACTGAAAATTTCCATCTTGATTGGGGAGTTGTAGTCTAACTTGCTGAGTAAAATTAGAACTATTTTAGCATATAGTTTTCTAGGAAAATGAGACTTGTCCAATCTCCCTAATGCTTCCCTACTCTATTGAAATATTGAGTCCAGGCTTATTTGTAATTTGGTTCCTTTACATTCATGCACACAAAGATATGTTTAGATATTTACAACATGAGGGAGATAATAGAAAAATGTTCTAAATGGACATATATATCTGTTGAGGAATATATGACCTCAGTATATTCTTTGCCAATATTGTGTTATAGAAGAATCTTTAAAGCTATTTTTGTCCTGCTGAATCAAATATGTTTGGCAATCAAAAATAATTTATACCTTTTAGTCACATTTATGATTATGAGTATATAATCTACTATAAAAATGTTATGTAAGGCCTCCCTATTCCTTTACAATATTTCCATCAAGGATACCTTCAATACATGGACTGAGCATCACAAAGGTATTATATATAAGAAAAAGCTGGCAATAGCTTAGTAGCTGAAGCCTGTTTAGTCAATTTTGAAGGGAAGCAGTTTAGGTATATTTGTATTCACATTCTTTTCCACTGCTTTGGCATTTTCCCTTATGTGATATTTCCTCAATACCTGAGAGCCCTTAAAATTGTGACATGTTTAGCATGATTTCTTCTGTACATATTTTATGATGTCTAGTTTTTCCTGATTTTCTTTGCATAGAAGGCATTTCTGTTTCCCCATATAGAATCTTGAGTATTGATCCAATGAAGTTTAAATGTTTTACTATCACTGGTGATGAAAATAGATTGATGTGGAAATGATGGAAAATTGTTCCATTTCACATTTGTTTGTTTTTTATCAATTTTGTCTGGAAATGAGATGTATTGGTTGAATAAATATAAACCTTTATATAGGCTCACAAACCTTTTCATTGTTTTTTCAATTTTGTCTGAATCAGGAAATATCATTTTGTGAATAAGCTTGCATTATAAATGACAAATTTGATTACAATGATTCTCTGCATGGGAAAGAGATGAAATATTTGTTAAATGAGGTAGTTTCTGAGATCTTTTGGCCTCTTCTTTGTAGTACTTGTTTTACATCAGTTTACAAGAAATAATGATAATCAGAGTCATCTTTATTTTTCTTCAGTTTTTTTAATCAGAATTTTTTGTTGTAAAAGTGGGACATTATTATTAAATTCAATATCTATTTTTTCCCATCTGAATTGGTGTTGATTTTTATCTTTGGCCCAAATCATTCACTGATGTGACGGCACAGAGGCAGAGATAGCTGGCTCAAAAGTGAATATCATATATATAATCAGTTAATTTTCTATCTATTAATATGTAGTCAAAAGGAAATTATGACACAGAGTTTAGGGAGCTATCTTTGAGTTTAGCATTAATTCCATGCCTCTAACATTTTTCTTTGTGATACTGGCAAGTAATCTTGCTTCTAAATCCCCTTCACAACTTTCTAATATTATAAGTTGTAGACATTCTAAGACTACAAGTTGTAGAGCAGTTTCTGATATACAATTCTGATAGAATTTCTTCATCAGAAAGAATAATAATGAAATCCTATCTGAATTTTAAAGATAAAGAAATGGGTTTAGAGGAGTTAAATGATTTATTTATCTTTACATTTTTAATAAAAAATCACAGGTTCATTCCAAAAACACAGGTTTACATAATTGTACATATGTGTAGAATTTGGAACAGACTTTAGATTTATTTTGATAGTTTTGATACAGCAAATTCTTGAAAAGGAAATCTGGGGGTAAAGAGAATTATGGAAGATTTCTAAGAGATAAGAGACCAAGGCCTAGTTGTGATTGGGTAAATCCATAATAACCACAAATTTTTAAACTACATAATATGCTCCTCATCCAGAAAAAGGTAAGACTGAAGAGAAATCATTAGAACAATGAGTAACTTAACCAGAGCATGGTCTTACTCATGGAATAGATCAGGAAAATGGCTAGCAATGCTTATTTATCGCTAAATAAAGGGAATCGATGGAAAACTGTGTTGTAAGATAGTTAACTCTCTATCACAGTAAATATTTAAACAAAGTACTATCATCATCAAGAATACTATGGAAGGGGCAAGTACATGGCACAGTAGATAGAGCACCAGCTCTGAAGTCAGGAGAACCTGAGTTCAAATCTGATCTCAGACACTTAACATTTCCTAGCTGTGTGACCCTTGGCAAGTCACTTAACCCCAAATGCCTTGGCAAAAAATAAAAAAAAAAAAGAAATGAGGAAGGAATGTATCACAAGGGAGATTAAATTGTGTAACCTTTATGATTTTGAGTGTAAAATTATTTTCTGATTTTTATAGAATTTTTATTCAAAATATTTAATTTATAAATCACATATTTATTTCTTATTTTTCTTGCATTTAATTACAAAGTATTATCTAGAAAAGGAAAAATACAAAAGTCAGAATCAATCCATATAACCAAAAGAACAGAACAGATGGGACCAGCAAAGCTATGTTCCACCACATTTAACTGGTAGATTTGACTATCTAAATGAATTTGTGTATGCCATTTGGAGTACTGACTAAAAGATCCAATCAGCATATCTGAGAGCTCCAGTCAGCTGAGCATTTGCTAATTTGCTTGGAAAAATATCAAAGCATTCATAAAGCTTAAAACTTTGGCAGGCAGTAATCATGTTTCCTCCCTTGACTTGTCCTTTGATTCAAATGACTGCTTCTAATGAATTATGAGCATTATATCACCCTTTTCTTTGCAATGATAACAAATGGTATCAGCATATCATCAAGTACCCCATGGGTTGATCATAAAATTTGAATAGACATTTTTACAAGAGGAAATGATCATACCCTTTAATATTGTTGAAACTGAAAAGTTTTGGAGATTTCTGAAATGCTAACTTAATGTAAGTCATATTTTAAAACTCAAGCATCTGTGATATAGAAGATGAGATTAGAGAGCCTATGCAGCAAACCAAATTTGTACAATTGGGCACAGAAATTTCCTTCTGTATCCACTTCATGTGCCAGTTAAGTAATCAACTAGTAATACATTATTAAATTATGTGTATAGTATGAGCATATATGATTTTTATTATACTATATTTCAATTATTTTGCCAAACTCTAGAGTTACAAATGATAATTTAAAAAAAAAAACTTGCTATCTAGGCACTAAAGTCATAAGCATTCAGAGGAAAGTGAAGGGAGGTTTAGAATGGGGAGATTCTCTCTAGAAAGGATCAATTAAATAAAAAAAACCCTAATAATCAAAGAAAGAAATCACTCCTATTCTTTTTTTTAATTTTATTTTTTTATTATTAAAAGCTTTTTATTTGCAAAACATATGAGTGATTTTTCTACATTGACATTTGCAAAAAACTTTTTTTCCAAGCTTTTCCCCTTCTTCTCCCCACCCCCTACACCTAGATCACAGGTAATATAATACATGCTAAATATGATAAATTATATGACAAATCCAATATATGTATACATATCTATACAGTTATCTCACTGCACAAGAAACATCAGATCTAGAAAGAAAAGAAAAAAAAACCTAAGAAGGAAAACAAACTGCATGGAAATATTCACAGAAAGCATTAAAATGCTGTGTTGTGCTCCACACTCAGTTCCCACAGGCCTCTCTCTGGATTTATATGACTATCTTTATCGCTGAACAATAGGAACTGGTTTGAATCACATCATTGTTGAAGAGAACCATGTCCATCAAAATTGATCATCATATAGTCTTGTTGCTCTGTATAATGTTCTCCTGGTTCTGCTGATTTCACTCAGCATCAGTTCATGCAAGTCTCTCCAGGCCTCTCTAAAATTATCCTGTTAGTCGTTTCTTACAGAACAATAATATTCCACAATATTCATATACCATAATTTATTCAGCCATTCTCCAATTGATGGGCATCCTTTCAATTTCCAGTTTCTTGCTACTACAAAAAGGGCTGCCACAAACATTTTTGCACATGTGGGTCCCTTTCCCTCCTTTAAAATCTCTTTGGGATATAGGCCCAGTAGAAACACTGCTAGGTCAAATGGTATGCACAGTTTCATAGCTTTTTGAACATAGTTCCAAATTGCTCTCCAGAATGGTTGAATCCATTCACAGTTCCACCAACAATGTATCAATGTCCCAGTTTTCCCACATTCCCCTCCAACAGTTATAATTATCATTTCCTGTCATTTTAGCCAATCTGACAGGTGTGTAGTGGTATCTCAGAGTTGTCTTAATTTGCATTTCTCTGATCAATAGTGATTTGGAGAACCTTTTCATGTGACCAGAAATAGTTTCAATTTCTTCATCTGAAAATTATCTGTTCATATCGTTTGACCATATATCAATTGGAGAATGGCTTAAATTCTTATATATTTGAATCAATTCTCTGTATATTTTAGAAATGAGGCCTTTATCAGAACCTTTGAATGTAAAAATATTTTCCCAGTTTACTGGTACCCTTCTAATCTTGTCTGCATTCATTTTGTTTGTACAAAAACTTTTAACTTGATATAGTCAAACTTATCTTTTTTGTGATTAATGATGACCTCTAGTTCTGCTTTGGTCACAAATTCCTTCCCCCTCCACAGGTCTGAGAGGTAAACCATCCTACATTGTCTAATTTGTTTATAATATCATTCTTTATGCCTGGATCATGAATTCATTTTGACCTTATCTTGGTATATGGTGTTATGTGTGGGTCAAGGCCTAATTTCGTCCATACTAGTTTCCAATTATCCCAGCAGTTTTTGTCAAATAGTGAGTTTTTATCCCAAAAACTGGGGTCTTTGGGTTTATCAAACACTAGATTACTATTGTCATTCAGTATTTTGTCCTGTAAACCTAACCTATTCCACTGATCCACTACTCTATTTCTTAGCCAGTACCAAATGGTTTTGGTGATCACTGCTTTATAATATAGTTTTAGATCTGGTATAGCTAGGCCACTCTCATTTCCATTTTTTTTTCATTAATTCCCTTGAAATTCTTGACATTTTGTTTTTCCAGATGAATTTTGTTGTTATTTTTTCTAGGTCAGTTAAATAATTTCTTGGGAGTTTGATTGGTATGGCACTAAATAAATAGATTGATTTAGGTAATATTGCCATCTATATTATATTCGCTCGACCTATCCAACAGCACTTGATATTTTTCCAATTGTTTAGATCTCACTTTATTTGTGAGCAGAGTGTTTTGTAGTTTTGCTCATATAGATCCTGACTTTCCCTTGGCAGATATATTCCCAAATATTTTATACCATCGATAGTTATTTTGAATGGAATATCTCTTTGTATCTCTTGCTGTTGCATTTTGTTGGTGATGTAGAAAAATGCTGATGATTTATGTGGATTTATTCTGTATCATACAACTTTGCTAAAATTGTGGATTAATTCTAATAGTTTTTTAGTTGCTTCTCTAGGGTTCTC
>JAJPUD010006580.1:0-18068 GCA_023553655.1 Myrmecobius fasciatus | reverse complement strand
TTGATCAGAGAAATGCAAATCAAGACAACCCTGAGGTACCACTTCACACCTGTCAGATTGGCTAAAATGACAGGAAAAGTTAATGATGAATGTTGGAGGTGTTGTGGGAGGGCTGGGACACTGATGCATTGTTGGTGGAGCTGTGAACAGATACAGCCATTCTGGAGAACAATTTGGAGCTATGCTCAAAAAGTTATCAAACTGTGCATACCCTTTGACCCAGCAGCATTTCTATTGGGCTTATATCCCAAAGAAATCATAAATGAAGGAAAAGACCCCACATGTGCAAGAATGTTTGTGGCAGCCCTTTTTGTAGTGGCTAGAAACTGGAAATTGAATAGATGCCCTTCAATTGGAGAATGGCTGAATAAATTATGGTATATGAATATTATGGAATATTATTGTTCTGTAAGAAATGACCAGCAAGATGATTTCAGAGAGGCCTGGAGAGACTTACATGAACTGATGCTGAGTGAAATGAGCAGAACCAGGAGATCATTATACACGGCAACAACAGTACTATATGACGATCAATTCTGATGGACATGGCTCTCTTCAACAATGAAATGTTTCAAACCACCTCCAATTGTTCACTGAAGAAAGCCATATACACCCAGAGAGAGGGATGTGAAATGTGGACCACAACATAACATTCTCATACTCCTTGATTGATGTTTGCTTACATTGTGTTTCCTTTATCTGATATATCATTTGTGTAGATAAGATTTTTCTTGCACAACAATGATGTTTGGAAATATGTATACATATATTCGGTTTGCCAATATTTTAACATAATTAACATGTAGTGGATATCCTGCCATCTGGGGGAGGGGTGGGGAGTTGGGGGGAAAAATTGTAACGGAAAGCTATGTAAGGGTTATTGTTGAAGAATTACCCACACATATGTTATGCAAATAAAATTTTAAAAAATGTTGATCCAAATTTTAGATTTTGTTATTTTTATCTGTATATTCTTCACTGATATTCAGCATATATTTTGTAAAGGGAAAACTGCACAATTTAAATCATGCCAATATTTGTGAATATGGCCATATTCATGTGGAGTCTTGATGAGCCTTCTTCTAGAAAACAATGATACTTTGGTTCTTTTCCTTCCCCTCTGTGAAGGTATCTCTAATTGTTTCCTGTTGACTGTGTGGTGACGAAAAACACTTTAAATACATACTAAACTAGAACTGAGTGTCCATACAGAGGCTTAATCGGAGGAACTCTTTCTTCTCTACTTATAAGCAAGGGATGCATTATAAGCTGTCAGGTGAAGAAGCCTCTGCCCTATACAGTCACCATATAAACATGGAGGCCCTTTTTACTTTCTTCATAGTATTTCTTCTTCTTAACCTTAGTTAAATGACTATAAGATATAAAATATACCTTATGGGCTTCAAAGGGGCTAATCATGGCAGCACTTATCTTTACTACTAAAAAGGCTGAGGTTGGTTCATTGTTTGAATTCACAAGTTCTGAACTTCAATAGGAAGTAAACTGATTGGATGATTATATTAACTATGACATCAATATTGTGAGTTGCTCACCCCAGACACATATACCTAAAGTTGGAAGGAAGATAGACTTCCTAAGAAGGAATAAATTTACCTAATTCAGGAATGGACCATGTCAAAGCTTCCATGTTGATGAGCATTTGAATGAAGTCTGTGAATGGCTTTTGACCTTGTACTCTAGGTGAGATAGGGAGATCCTCTCAAAGATAGGTAGGCAGGTAAGTAAAGAAGATGGGGAAAGAGAGACAGACAAAAACAGATAAAGCCAGAGAGTCAGAGAAACAGAGTGACAGAGATAGATAGGCACAAGGAAACAGAGAGACAGAGAAAGGCAGGGACACAGAGAGAGGGACAAAGAGACAGAGACAGAGAAACACACAGAGAAAAAAATCTGAGAATCAATCAATTATCCAGAAACTGAAATAAGAGACCATCAGTAGCAGCAGAAATTGAGTCAAATAAGGATCTACCTCAAGAAATAATCTGCTTCAATCAACCTATCTTGACACAGTGAGAAAGTGAATGACTCATCTGTTGAATTTGCAACAATGAATGAGTGTAATGATGCAAAGTATTCTCAAAGTCAAAAAATATTAATTGTGCTGTCTTGAGCCAATTTACTCAGAGAATAAAATATGATAGTGAGGGAATTTGTTCCCATTTTGAAACCTCTATGTATTTCAATGATTGCTTTTCAGTACATTTCCCTTTGTAAAAATTAATTGATTTTATTAATTGGTCAATTGATATTAGTGAATGTTAATTGATTAATCAATATCCAGGGAACACACCAGATTAGGGCTTATGAACAAGAGTATTAGAAAATTCATGGCCATCCTTTCAGTATTATCCCTATCCAAATCTAAAAGACCAATATATGGAGCTTTTGTAGTGACAGAGAATTGAAAACTAAGGGGTACTCAGGAACTAAAGAATGGCTAAACTAATTATAGTATAGAAAATATTATGGCATGTAAATCAAATGGAATATTATAAGAAATGATGAAAGGGGTGACTTCAGTGAAATCTGGGGAAAGTTTTCTGAATTAATGCTGAGTAAAGAAATCAGAACCAATAAAACAATTTATATAATATTGTTTAAATTATATAGAAAATATCCATTAAGTTCTAAAATTAACTTGAAATTTTAAAATATATATAGATCTTTCTTTGAATGTATGAAGATTCCCCTAATAGAATTTAAGTTCTTCATAATTTCCCAGTTAATAAATATTTAAAAGATTTAAATAGGCAGCAATAGCACTAATAGGTTTATTTCCAAAGATGATTAGGGGAAAAGGAAAAGAACCACATGTTCTATAATATTTATAGCAGCTTTCTAGTAGTATAGTAGCAAGAACTGGAAATTGCAAGGATAGCCATGAATTGGGAAATGACTGAACAACAAGTTTTTGGTAGATGATTGTGATAGAATACTGCAATGCTATAAGACAATGAGCTCAGTGTCTTAGGAAAAAAAAAATAAAGCTTGAATGAAATAATGAAGAGCAAAATGAACAGAACAAAGAAAACATTGTAGACAGCAGGGGTGGGAAATCTTTTTTCTTCTAAGAGTCACTTGGATATTTATAACATTATTTGCCAGCCACACTAAATTAAAAACTTGTAGAACTCAAACAGTGGGAGATTGTTGTACCTAGCTTTCAGCTCTCTTTGTCTGTGGTTACCTTAGCAAAAGATTTCATGGGCCTCCTACAGCCTGCAGTCCAGGCACTCTCCATCCCTAGAATACACTAATAGCAATATTGTTTTTAAGAATGAATTTAAATGAATAAGTTACTTTAACTCTTATAAATGTCCTAATTATAAAGGGCACATGAAGAAAGATGCTATCTACATCCAAAGAAAAAACTGATGAATAGAAACAGATAGAGAATAATTTTATATATGTGACAATTTGTGTATTTTTGCCATCTCTAGGGGAGGAGGAAGAGAAAAATATTTACATGACAATTTTGTTGTATATTTGAAAGGAACAGCATATTGTGCACAGTAGATTTGAAGTTTTGTGTGCAATCATCTATATTATGATAATACTTGGTTTGTTTCACAAATTAAAAATAAAATAATTTTTAAAGGACATGATCAGTTTTCAAGGAATATATCCTTATTATCAATGGTCAGAATAAAAATGCTCCATCACTAATAATTAGATAAATATAAATTAAATCAATGTCAAGATGTCATCTCCTACATATTAGATCGACAAAGCTGACCAAAAAAAAAGAAAAATGATAAATGTTAAATGAGTTATAGAAAAAGAGATATATAAATGTACATTTCTCCCCATGAAGAAATCAATTGTATATTATATTTTTTTTCATTTTATGGAAAAAACAAATTTTATATTCTTTTTTTTTTATTTTGAGCCCCAAATTCTCTCCTTCTGATCATTCTCTCCAACCTCCCTAAAGGCATATGATTTTGACATGTTATACATGTGCAGTTATACAAAACATATTTCCATATTAGCCATGTTGTAAAAGAAAACATAGGAAACTAGGAATTCTGAGAGGTAGAAGTAATAAGAAAGTATATTCCAAGAATGTGAAAAAGCATGGAATTGAGGAGTAGAGTGTCATAATTGATGAGCATTTTTAGACATGGGACTGAGACTGTTCTATATGTAGGAATTACAAAAGGAAAGGCAAAAAAAAGAAAAACCTTGCCCTCCAAGGAAACAAATTCTTATGGTCATGGAGACCCAGAAGTGAACTAGTAGAAGAGTGATATAATCTCCCAAACCCAACAGTTCTACGCACTAGCATGCATTGGAATCTCTTGAATTGGCCTTAAGGATTTCAAAATGACTCTTGGCAAAATTCAGAATATAGTGTTTTCTTTTACATCCTTCTTTCCTCTTAATTACCACAATAGAGGAAGGATTGCTGTCCTAACACTAGGCTTAAAGAATACCTGCAGTTTTCAAATGATTGCATTAAGAATGTGTGACTGTATTTGTGTTTACATTTTCAAGAGTAATCTTATGATTTCAGTTTAATATTTTCTCACACTATTACACCATATGTAATATTATATTACATATGGTGTAATATGTAATTATTCCATATGTAATGTAATTACATGTGTAACCTAATATATTTATATTAATGTATTATATATATTTATATTAATATATTATATATTAATATATTTAAAGCGAAGTAAGGGGGAAAAGTTTTAAGGACCTAATAACCAAAGGGCACATCAATAATCATTTCCCTTATCTGTAAAATGAGAAAATTGGAGTAAATCAATTACAAGTTTCCTTTTATCACTCATAGTCTGTAATCCAATATTTAGAATTCAATGCTTGCAGAGACCTGGACTTGATAACCACCTAAAGCATCAATTTATTTAAATTTATTCCAAACTGAGACACAGACGAAGGAGGGAACAACAAATGTACATTTCACCAGAGGATGCTTAATCTGTGGCTAATGTTATTAAGATCTAAGAATAACAAATAATGACATGTCTAAACATAAAAGAAGAAATACTTTTTCCTTCCTAGAATAAAAAAAAATATGACTAAGAGCCTCAAACTTCCAGATACAAACTCATTTATTTTCATATGAGTTCTTCTGTTGCTGACTTAAGGAACTCAATTCCAGTTAGATCTTCTTTTTTAATTATTAAATTTTATGTTTAATTTATGGAGTTTTTAAACTATTTCAGATGAAAGGATTCATCAAAAAAGCTTCAGGAGAAGGAGACACATTTTTCCATAGGCTCCATTCATATACTTTTGTCCTATGACTTCTGGTCTACATGTAATTTTTAAAACAAATTCTTAAAGGTAAATACAAGTCTCTTATGATCTGCTACATCAGATTCCTCAACGATAAAATGGGGATAATAGTGGCATCTACCTTTCAAGGTTGTTAGGAGAATCAAATGAAATAATATTTGTAAAAGCATTTACCACAATGTTTGTCACACAGTAGAAATTATATAAATGCTCATTCCCTTCCATTTCTCTTCAATTCTGAACAAACCTAAAATTGCTAGAACTAGAAAAAAAGGAAGAAAATGATTTTTACTTTGAAATATATTTTAATTAAAATTTGATGGTATTTTAAAAAGATAACATTTCCTTCTAAATATTCAGGGTATTCATCTAAGGCTTTTTCAATGCAACATATTCTGTAGCAGCTTTTCAAATCTGTGCTTCCATATGATTTTATTTATTTAGGGTTTGGGGTGGGAAGAATAATAACAGAGATTATAGTAAGTAGAGAAGTTATAATAAAAGAACAAGAAAATAGACAGTCCCAAATGTCAAAGAATAATACTGATATTAATTTAAATTAATATGATGATTAATAATTAGGGGAAAATGAAAAGTTATTTTAAAGAATAAAGTATAGAACACATAACATTAAAAATCTTCAATCATAGTATCCTAGTATTGTTATTAAAGATCTACGTAAATTATTGCTTTCTTTCTCAGAAAAATTTTGTACTCTCCTTAACAATAGATATGGATTATTTTTTCCCATGTCTGTAATGTAATCTTCCTCCTCATTGCATTTGTTCAAGGCTAGGCTAAAATCCCAGGAAAACCTTCCTTGTCCCGCCTTAATGCTGTCTTCTTAAATTATCTCCAGTCTTGTTTATATAGATATAGATGTAAATATAGACATATAGGCATATCTATATCTGTTTATTAATTATATGTAATTATATATATATATATCATATATTTATTATATATTGTATATATTTATTACATATAGATATGTATATATATATATATATAAAATCTTGTTTGTACACACTTGTTTGCATGTTGTCTCTCTCATCAGAATATAAACTCCTTGAGGACAGAGTTTGTTATTGATCTTTGTATCATCAGTCCTTAGAATTGTGTCTAATACATGGTAAAACTGAAATAAATGCATGATCATTGACTGTGCTTGTAGGGAAATCAAGGAGACTTGTACTAATTACAATGCTTATACCAAAGACAAATGATATTGCTACTGTTATATATACATAATAAGTTTAACAAGTAGACCAAAGGCAGAGCCTGTGGCTCTCCTTATTTTAGCTTGCTATCTATTCTTTTTCCCTAAATTCATTTGTTTGCCAGTCAGGGAAATGTTGGGATTTAAAGGAGTCTTTTCACTCCAAATACCATGTCTCCTAAGGAACCTATTTGAAAGATTATTTGAAATAGGCAATATCAATTAAACATTATAATCAAATATTTAGCAATTAAAGATTTTATAACTACAACTTTTATGATAATCTTGGTTGCTATTGTTATTCAGTCATTTCCATTATGTCTGACTTTTCATGGAAGTGTTCTTGGCAAAGACACTGATTTGTCATTTCCTTCTCCAATTCATTTTATGGATGAGAAAACTTGAGACAAATGGTAGCTCTATATGCCCAGGATCACATAGCTAATGCCTGAGGCCAGATTTGAACTTAAGAATTCTAACTTGAACTTAAAGACTCAGGGCCCAAGACCTCTATCCACTGCACGTTTAGCAGCTCATAATTATCTTGGACCAAGAACCTAAAGCTGGCACATTGAGAAAAGTAGTCAAAACAATACACTAAATCTTAGCCCTAGGGCTTCCTCTAGGTTTTATCGGTTCCTATCAGACCTGCTAGAAGATAACTCTGTGTTTAATAAAAGACCATTCATTAATCAATCAGCCCTTGCAAAAGAAAGACTTCCTCCAAAGCATACTTTATGATAAGAAAGAGCAGCAGAAGACCTTGAAGAAAATAAAGAACTGAAGACCAAAAATATATAGCAAACAGTATTCGAAGGAGAATGGAAACATGACAAAGATCAGAGAAAAGATTCATGATATACTGCTGACAGTAGTTAATGATCCTCTGGTGATAAAGGATAGCAGAATATCTACAGTACAGAATATGTATAACCTGGTTGAAAATAACCGTCCCCCCCCCCAAATTACTTTTGTACTGTATATGTTGTCGTATGTCTTTCACTCATATTCTTTTAATGTGTCATTTTTGTGTTTTCTGATATACTGTTCTGTATATGTATCCTCCCCCAGTTGTGGTAATATAATCTGTGGGAGAATTTGCCCCAAGTATGCTTGGGACAATCTTTTCATATAATTTTATTTATTATACAGTTTGATATATTTGTTTTAAATTGATATATACTCTACCTGCCAGTAAGAACTAAGGCAGTAGTGGAGATTCATGAGTTTTACTTTGAGCACCGAACCAAAGAATTTCTTGAATTTAAGACAACTTTTCTGAAGGTCCATGTATGTGGAAGAAGACAAGGGAAGTGTCTGAATGGTATATTTTTAACAACTAAATCCTCCTATTCTCACAGCTTAGATTAACAATTATAAAACGATTTTTATCTGCCTTTTGTGAGTTAAAGTGGGAATGAAGATGTACCTTTTTTGTTGTTGTTGTTGTTAGGAACAACAAAAGGTTTGGATTGATGGCAGATGTACTCAAGTTTTACTCATATAATCCATCATAAAGATAGTTAAACTTTTTAAATATAAAGCCTTATTTGAAAAGAGGCAATAAGTTTCTGGGAAAGATTTTGAGAAGATGCCAGAGTTGATTAGAAAATTCCAAGCACTCCAGATCTCTCTCAAGAAACAAGATAGAATAGTACTTACAAGAGAGCATAGAGCGGTAAAAATAAACTGGAGTTGGGGCAGAACAGTGATCCTGCAGAGACAGCCAGAGAAGATCTGAATAAAAATACCAGGACAAAGTTTTGGCCCTTGTGAAGTATAAATATCTCCATGGTAGCTCTGCTGAAACATCAACAGCTGAGGCCTGATTCTAATTGGGTTAGGAGATAGCCTTGGTGCCAGCCACAGAAATTTTCACTCCCCCAGGCTGAGGAGTCTGGAGTCTAAGTTGGTGAATGAAAATTGAGGGAACCTTCCAACTATGCTGTGCAGAAATGATCCAGGGTAAGAAGGAATCAACAATGTCCTGTGAGTGTACACTGTTGCAGACACTTATAAGAGAGCTGAGTTTCTGGTTTCAATTCCAAGCCAGAGGGACAAACTTAAGCAGGACCTAAGCTTCCCCCATGCTCTAAGATTAAGAGGTAATTACACTAACAAGTGGCTATGAATTAAAAAGAATATTTAAAAAGGGCAGGAAAGTGTTGAGGCATTAAGTATGTGACATGGTGCTGCCTCTGAAAGAATTTAAGCTCAGACAGCAAAAATCATTTAATCTTCTCAGTGGGCAGCTCAACCTTTCTGAAGAAGTCAGCAGTCCAGCAAAGCAAGACAAGGATTTTGATGGAGCAAATGGCATTGTTTACATCACAAAATATGTGATAAAGACCAACTTGAGAAGAGGATAACAATGTCAAAATTCCTTTGAGCAAAAGCCCAAGGGAAAAGGGGGAATGATGTTCAGTCTGAGAAAGAAATCATAGTAGAGCTAAAAAAAAAAAAGGAGCTTAAAAATCATATGAGAGAAAAAGAAACATAGGAAAAGAAATGAAAGTGAAGCAAGAGAATTATGAAAAAAAAGTCAACAGTCTGGAAAAGAAAATAGCTACTTAAAAAGTAAAATTGTTAAAGTAGAAAAGGAGATACAAAAATCCACTGAAGAAAACAACTCCTTAAGTATAATCAACTAAAAGGAAAAGGGAAGTACAAAAGATAACTGAGGAAAACATCTCCTTAAAAATTAAAATTGATCAAGCAGAAGCTAATGATGAGACATTAAAAAGATGAGAGAAACATACAAATGAAGGTAAGCAAGTTCCTTCACTTGAAGTAAAAAACAAAACAAAACAGGGCCAGCAATCCTCGAACAAAACAAAGTCAAAAATATCTGCAATTAAATGAGACAAGGATATATTATTAAACAGTATCATAAGCAAAGAAGTAATAGCAATACTTAAACATATATGTACCAAGGTTCATAGTATAGAAATTTTTTAAAGAAGTTAAGTGAATTGCAGCTTCATGACCAAACAAGAGATAGAGTGAATTATGAAATGTAAAAATAGAAATTTTTGGTTATAGAAAATTTAGAAGTTTTTGCACAAATAATTGTAAGGAAAAAAAGAAAGCAGACAGCTGGGAAAGTTTTTATAGCAAGTGTCTCTGATAAAAGGTCTCATTTCTCAGATATATAAAGAACTGAGTCAAATTTATAGGAATGCAAGTCATTCCCCAATTGATAAATGATCAAAGGATATGCATAGGAAGTTTTAAATAAAACTATCTCTAGGCTATAAATAACTGATCCAAAACACTTTTGATTTGAGAAGTCCAAATTTAAAAAAATCTCTGAGAGGCCTGGAAAGACTTACATGAACTGATGCTGAGTGAAATGAGCAGAACCAGGAGATCATTATACATGGCAACAACAATACTATATGATGATCAATTCTGATGGACATGGTTCTCTTCAACAATAAAATGTTTCAAACCACTTCCAATTGTTCACTGAAGAAAGCCATATACACCCACAGAGAGGGATGTGAAATGTGGACCACAACATAACATTTTCATGCTCTCGATTGATGTTTGCTTGCATTGTGTTTCCTTTATCTGATTGTTCTTTCTTGTAGATATGATTTTTCTTGCACAACAATGATAAGTGTGGAAATATGTATATATATATATTTGAATTGTCAAGTATTTTAACATAATTAACATGTAGTGGACTTCCTGCAATCTAGGGGAGGGGTGGGGACTGAGGGTAAAATTTGTAACAGAAATCTTTGTAAAGATCAGTGCTGAGGAACTACCCATATATATGTTATGCAAATAAAAAAAACAAAAAATAATCTCTGAGATACCATTTCACATTTGTCAGATTAATATTACAAAAAAAGTAAAATGATAAATTTGGAGAGGATGTGGGAAAATTGGGATACTAATACATTATTGGAAGAATTATCAATTGATCCAACCATTTCTGAAATGCCCAAATAAGCAATCATATTGTGAATACCTTTACCACTACCAATAAATACCATTTCTATATCTCAAAGAGATGATCAAAAGGAGAAAGAACTTACATGTGCAAAAATATCTGTAGCAGCTCATTTTATGGTGATAAAATATTGGAAATTGAGGGTATGTCATCAATTTGGGAATGACTGAACAAGCTCTGTTATATGAATATAAAAGAATATTATTGTAAAAAATGACCCTCAGGCATATTTCAGAAGAACCTGCAAAGAATTGCATGATGCAAGTGAAATGAGCAAAACCAACTAAATATTGTACACAGTATCAGCATCGTTGTGATGACCTATTATCAATGCCTCGGCTCTTCTCAGAAACACTATGATACAACACAAGTACAGAGGACTCACAAAGGAAAATGCCATCCACAACCAGGTAAAGAACTAATGCAACTCTGAATGCAGATCAAAACATAATTTTTTTCACTTACTTTATTCTTTCTCATAGTTTTTTTAATTTGTTTCTTCTTTCACAACTGTGACTAATATGAAAAGATATTTTATATGATAGCACATGCATAAGTTATATCAAAGTGCTAGCATTTTAGGAAGATGAGAGGGGAGGGAGGAAGAAAATCTTGTGAAAATGTATGTTTAAAATTGTCTTGATATGTAATTGGCATGAAAAGTAGGGAGGAAGAGGAGATTAGAGGATGCTTGGCGCAATGGTATCTTGATCAGTGTAGTTGAAATCAGAGAAAGCAAGTGGACACAAAGTGGAGAACAAGGGTGGTTGAACAAGATGATTTTTATGTCCTCTCTTTTTCTAAAATTATATGATTCAATTCTCAAAATAAATATAAAATTTCAGTCATGATTTTTAAGGAAATTGGAGGATGGACCTAGAAATATTTATTTTTAGGAAGATGTTTATCTTTGTCACTACTAGAATAGAAGGAAACAAAACAAGCGGGAAGAGGTGGGAACAAAATTGGTACAAGTGAGAGAGTTTTACACTTTTTTTTCCTTTAGACTTAACAGATTACCTGCTGTTTTCTGGAAATTTGAATTGTGTCTGAAAACCCCTATGAAATCAACAAAATAAGAAAACATTTTGGATTAAATTTACATAAATAAATTACAGCAGTGAAAGCCTCCAAAATCCAGGTTTACTTATTCATCAGCTCAAATACTAGTGACACTTGGAGAGCCAGGATTCCCTGCCAGCACTGTTATTTCTTCATGGGTGGAAGTAGAGCATAGGGTAATGGAATGCAAAAGAAGCAGCCCTTGGATACTTTTACCAAGCTTTTAATCAGTGAGACAAGGACTTGGCGGTATCTCAGATATGTTCAAAATGATAGAAAGCATTTGCAGGGATAGAAAAGAAGGTATTTTTATAAAGGATTTACATATGAAACTGTTTCCCCTAGCTAGCAGCACAAAGACTTTTCAGAAACAGCCACTGATGAATCAGCACTGGGAAGGGAAATGGACAGAAAGCTAATCTACTGGGTGAGCATGCAAGTAGACAGGTATATACAGGCCACAGCTCCCTTCTGTGAATTGCTCAGTTTAGATACAGTCTTCATAAGAAAAACAACTTCTTCTAAACAGTTTCACTTATCTTTAGCAAAATTGAGAATGAGAGGCATACAATATGGCATTGCTCTCAGTTGCTCAAGTGGAAAAATTGTTCCAGTTTCTATCAGGGCTATCTTTCATTTAATAGGTGCCTTTAAAAAAAATCAAGAGATATCTGTTGAGGGAAGGTTAATGTAATCCACAGCATCTTTTCCTGAAGTACTCTACAAAGCATTTATTTAGTTCTAAAAAGTTGCCATTAACAACTTCACCAGGGATATGCTAATCCTGATTCCACTAGCAGATGGAATGCTAATGCTTTGGCAACTGACAGGGAAAGATCCTCAACAAATTGCTTCTTATGTCATTGTGATTTTGAAATATCCTCAGAGGAATAGCTATCATTATCTTGCTTAATGTTACATGATAACTCATAGATACTGTCACTGTTATTTAGCTGAGGTAGAAGAATTATTAGTCAAATTTCTGGGAATATTCACTGTCCTGGAGAATTCTATAAAGCAAATCCTTTAAAAGGATGAAATTCAACTGGATCAGATTAGTAACCCTTCCATTGATGCTTGACTCCTCACAACATGCATGAGACTTTTTTTTCTCATTTATATTAGCTTAGCTATTGATGAAATAAGAATAGCTTGCTCTAATTTCCTCCCAATGGCTAATGATGCTTATGGTTAGTCAATAGATGATACCAAGTGACGTTTATGTCTGTTTTTTTCCCCTAAAATTATTTACCAGTTTTGTCTCCATGGTAGAAAATCCTGAATGGAAGTTGGTTGTGGCCAAAATTCAAGTGAGATTTACTAATGCTCTGAGCATTAGATTTAAGAAGGGGATTCTGGGAAAATGGCAGAGTAGAGAAATTTTAGTACATTCCAACCTCTCCAAATTTTCCTACAAACAAGATCAAATAGTGCTTCAAAATTAAATGTGTAATCATAAAAATAAACAAGAATTGGGGCAAAACAGTGGTATTCCTGAGACAACCAAAGAAGATCTTTAGAATGATACCAGGACAAAAGTTAGATCCCTTTAAAGTATAAACACCTCTCAAATAGATCTGCTGAAACAACAAGGGGTGAGCCCTGGGGCAAGTTGAATAGCCCTATCCAACTTGGCTCCAGTCACAGACATTTTTGCCTTCTAGACAGGCTGAAGAGTCTGAAGTCTGAGTTGGGGAATATTGAGGGAACCTCTGGTAATAAAGTACTCTAGGCCCAGTGTGCTGTCCAGACTTGGCTCTATGTAAGAAAGAACCAGCATGTGCTCTATGAGTGAAAAAGCAGTGGGGTAAAGACTGCTGGCACCAGGAATTTACAAAACAGTTTTCTTGGTTTCAGTTTCAGTCCACAGGAATAAACCATACCCACACTCCAGGATTAGAGGAATTACAGGAATAAACTCCTGCAAATTAGAAAAAAAAAAAAAAAACCCGGAAAGGGGAAAAAACCCAACCCCAAGAAACCCCCATGGGGAAAAGCAAAGCGGGGGGGGGGGGTGTCCTCAGAGAAGGATACTGAAGAAAAAGAAAATCCTCGTCTATCCAAAAAAGAAAACTTATATGTCACTTGCCAAAAAAGAATTCATAGAAAAACTCAAAAAAGACTAAAAAGCAAATGAGAAAAACCGAGGAAAATGTTTTTAAAACTAAGAACAATATAAGAAAAATAAGAAGATTATGAAAAGAAAGTCATCCAACTGGAAAAGAAGATTCAGAATCTTAAAGAAGAATGTTACTCCTTGAAAACTAGAATTGTGTAAGGGAAAGCCAGTGCAGTTACAAGAGACAAAGAAATAACAAAACAAAATATAAAGAATGAAAAAAATAGAAAAGAATGTGAGACATCTCATAAGAAAAACAACTGATCTGGAGAACAGATCAAGAATAGAAAACATAAGAATAATTGGGCTACATGAAATCTATTTTTTTTTAAAAAATCTTGATATAATAGTATAAGAAATAGAGAAGATTTTCCTGAATTTTAGAGCAAGAAAAAAAAACTGGAAATAAGAAAAAAAAAAAAACACCTGAAACACATCTTACAAGGAAAACATACAAGAACATCATAGCCAAATTCCCAAACCCCAAGGTCAAGGAGAAAATATTATGGACAAGAAAAAACTAATTCAAATACAATAGATAAATAATAATAATCTCACAAGACATGGCAACAGTTACCTTAAGAGATCATAGGTCTTGGAACACTCTATATCAAAGAGCAAAAAGACTGGGATTGTATCTGAAAATATCATCTCCAATAAAGCTAAAAGTAGTCCTCAATGGAGAAAAAAAAGGATATTCAATGAATTGCCATACTTTTAGGATTTTGTGGCAAAAAGATTTGAGCACAATAAAAAAGAAAACATTAAAAAAACAAGCTTCAAAAGGAATAAAAGGTAATTATAGCGAATTCAAAAAGAACAAACTGTGTAGCTTAAAAGAAATATTCAGGTAGAACTGAAGATATATGATTCTAAAAAGCAAAACATGTAATATGCATATATGTATATATGGAGATATATAGATCTATATCTATCTACAGATAGATATAGATATATCTCCAGAAGTATGCAAAAATCTTGTAAATTCAGAAATAAATGAGAGGATAAAGGGATAGGGAAGGGGGAGAGGATAAGAGAGGGATTTTTCTTGGGAATTTTAGTCACATCCCATCTGGGTTAAAGAGAGAACAAACATACATTTAGAAAGGAAAACCTCTTCTAAATTTATGAAGAAATAAAAGGGTGAGAGAAGGATAAGGAGGCATATAGAAGCATGTATAGATTGACAATAAGTTGTACAGATTAATAGGAATTGAATAAAGTAGGATAGATGAGGCAGAGAAGATAAGGTTGAAATCTTTGGGGGGCTGGGTAGATTAAGGAGGATAAGGGAAGAATCCTTATGGGGGATGGAAGTGGGTGGGGAGGGGATTAAGTAATAAGAAGGAAAGTAAGGAATGCCATAAAAGTACAGTAGAGGAAGAAGGAGGGATAAATAAGAGATACACTTAGAATTTACTATGTTAAAAAAAAAGCAGGGATAATAATCATCTCAGACAAAGTGTAAACTAAAATGAATTTAAACAAAAGAGAAAAATAGGGGAATTACACCATATGTCAGCCATATTAATCAATATTATTTTAGATTACTTAAAATAACTAAAGTATATATGATTGGGATATTACTGTGGTCTAGAAAATGATGGATTGGAGGTTTAAAAAAGGAATTATAACTATAAATATTTAATTATACGTATATTTGTGAATATGCATGTAAATGTATGTCTGTGTATGTTCATATGCTGAAGTTTATATGTATGTGCATTTTTTACATATCTACCTGTCCATATATTTATCTAAATGTATATTTACATATGTGCATGTGTATGTACTTAATTGTATCCTTTTTGTGGGGGTGGAATAGAAGAGAGGGAAGTAAAATAAAAAGTACATAGCAGAGAACAAAAGAAAACCAACAAGGAAGAAGAGAAAAGATGGACAACTCTGAGCACAATTTGTAGTATTTATTCTATAGCCTTTCTTGGAATAAAAATTTATTACTTTATACTTTGAATCCTCTTATGTTCTGTTGTGTACATAGCACTTTTTTCCTTCTTTTTTATTTAATTTTACAATAAATAAATAAAGTTGTTTGTTTTTTAAAATAACTGAACTGTTGGTGTTTTTGTTTGTTTTTTAAGTAACTGCTGCCTTTGACTCTGCTTGCTTCAAACAATATCTAGCACATTCTTTTTCCTCACTAAATAGTCAAATCAATTGTGGATACTGCCCACAATAAATAGCAGAAGCTATGTATGTGAACAGGGAAAGCATTGCTGGATCCAACTCAGTCCCCACCATCTCAGATAAGGGTGGGTACAATGTCAGGATAAGGAAGACAGTGGTACTTTTGGTACCCAATTCTGTCACCTGAAAGAAATCCAATAAAGTAGAGAGGGCAATTGGTGATCCTTGAGTTAATCAAGAAGTGGCTCCTAGATTTACATATCAAACAACTGCATTATTAATGACTTGGAGGCTTTTGTACAATTACAAGTACAATACAGAGGTGTGCATGTGTGCTCAAAATAATCAGTTTCTTGGTTCTCTGTTTTCTTGCTTCTTGGTTCAGAGTTTTCATCAAAGTGTTGAGGAGGGGAGAAGGAGAAAGAACCTTGATTATGTATATCCATGACTATTTCTTCTTCCAGTGTTTTCTTAACTAGCTGATAAGTTTATCACTGTAGTCTCAGAGTGAAGGAAAATCAGGCCCTGAATAAATAGGCCCTGAAATTGATTGTATTTTTAAAAAGAGGTAGAAGAGAAAAAACATTGTGTATATATAAGAGAGAAGCACATAGAGAAAGAGAATCAGAGACAAAGAGACAAAAACAGAGATAGAGACAGACAGAGACAGACAGGGAAAGAGATAGAAAGAGACAGACAGAGACACAGAGAAACAAAGAAAGGGACAGAGACAGAATAAGAAAGAGACAAAGAGAAAAATAGGCAGAGACAAACAGAGACAGAAAGATACAAAAAAATACAAAGAGAGACAAAGACCAAGGAAAGGATGGGGGATGAGAGAAAGAGAGAAGTGGGTATGGGGAGAGGTTACCAGTCAAGTAAATGATGGGAAAACACAAAGACATTGAGAATTACCCTCAGAGCCAGGACGACTTGGAATCTGTTTCTGCCTCTGACAGATATAATTCTTCTGGGCAAATTACTTAACTTCTCAGTACTCTAGGCAAATCTCTAAGATCTGCCTATTGCAGAGAGGATAACAATCTGCATTATTAAAGGGAGTTTCCTCACCTCGAAGTTCTCTAAACTCACTTCCTATCTCTATTCCTAGAAAGATCTCCAGTAGCATTAGAAGCAAAATCAGTTTTTACAATGTGTTCCTTTCCCTGACACATTTTCACTATTCTCTTTATAGATCCTCTAAATCAAAATTAGTCATTGAGGCAGAAATGTACCATCTTTCTTGTTTCTCTCTAATGATTTTCCTTCAATTAGGGACAGCCTGGGAAGGCTATAACATTCCTATTATGTTCCTAAGTCCTCTCTTACAAAAAGAACATTTAAATGTATCTAATTCCAAGAGCACTTGGCTCTTTGAAGTTCCAGTTATAAATTTTACTTAAATAGATCGACAGCCATCCTCTTCACTTTTAATATTTTCTAAACAACTAGACTTAAGCTAAGTTTTTTTAATTCATTTAAAATTATTGAGGCATAGGAATATTACTGAAGCAGAAGAACTAGTGAATCTTAATGCTGAGATACAGAAAGACTTCAAAGAGTGGCTGCAGATAGACTCAATGATCACAATGTTGAAGATGAAAAAAATAGCAACAACAAAATGAAATTGAATACTGCTTAAGTATAATGACCAAGTATCAATTCCAAAGAAAGGATTAAAAAATTACACTTGCCTTTAGGATTCCCAAGGATGAGAGAATATAGGTATGGAAATTTACCATTTATTGTTAAATTTACTTGATCCAATACTTAGTTTTGTTGAAAAGTTTTTTTGTCTCTTCATTTTTCCCACATTTTATTATGAAGGATGGTATGATGAACAAAAGAGAGGGAAATAAGATCAAATGGTATAGTACAAAATAGACTTTTTTGAAGAAAATATTGACATTGCTTTTTTTTTTTAACGGCATGACAACTTCCTAATAAAACTATCACTATTCTATCATTAGAAGGCTCCATTGTTTATGAAGTAAAACAGTTAAGCAAAAACAATCAACAAAGCATTTAACAACATATGTGACATTTGACATTCAAAGTCAAAATATTGTCCCATAATCTATTGACAAAGGAAGCTATAATCATCTGTTTTCAAAATTATGAATAGAATAGAACAGATCTACTATTATTCTTTTTTTTTTATTTTTTTTTTAAATAAAGCTTTTTATTTGCAAAACATGTGCGTGACTTTTCAACATTGACCTTTGCAAAAAAAACTTTTTTTTTTCCAAAGCTTTTCCTTTCCCTCC